>VZUI01043576.1:0-194369 GCA_013401135.1 Cettia cetti | reverse complement strand
TCCGCACCGCGGACCCACCGCCCGTCCCGTGCGGGCCGGCCGTGCCGGCGGGGCGTCGCGGAGGGCAGCGGGTGGGGAGGGCAGCCCGGGAGAGCTGCCGGAGCCGCCGGGCCGGGCTGCGGCGGGAGCTGCCCGGCGCAGGGGTGGGGACTGGCCGCTTCCTTAAACGGCGCGGGAGCGGCGGAGCGAGCCCGCACCGCCCCGGTGCGCCGGGCCGCGCTAACCCTCCCGGGACGCGGCCGCAACACGTGGAGCGAACTTTTGAGGGGACGCGTGTCTGCGCCGGACGGGAGCCCCGCCGCCCGGGACCGCAACGCTGCACGGAGCAGCTCGTCTCTCTCCGGTTTGATGGCTTTGGGTGTTGGATTTTGGCTTTTTTAAATTAATGTGGTTTTTTTCTTCTGCTTTTGGGTGATTTTGGTATTTTCCCCTGCTTTCCTCTACTTCTCTGCTGCTCTCGTGTCGGGACATTTGAATCTCGCTGGGGCAAACGCCGCGTTTGAAAAGCCGAGAGAAATGTTGCAACGTCCCTTGTGGGAACGCGTTTTATTTATTTATTTTCATTTTTGCCTTTTGCAAGGGCAAAGAGGAAAGGTAGGAAAAAACTCACCGTGATCAATACCGACTTAAACACACATCTGCGAGCCACTGGCCTGCGGGAGGCAGGAGAGGGGAGCGCGGCCGCCCGCCCGCCGCCGCTCCCTGCTCGGCTGTAGCTCAGCCCGAGCCCTTCCCGTGCGGATTCCCGAGGATCTGCAGCTCTGGGCGGGGAGACGGCCGCGGGGGCTCGCGAGCCCCTTTCCACCACCCCCTCCCCCCCCCCCCCCCCCCCCCCCCCCCCCCCCGCCCCTACTTAGAGCAGGTAACGGAGGCACTCGGGATTTTCTGTCCTTTTGATGTTTTCGCTCACGCGTCTCCGCGCACGAAGTTCCCGCAGGAGCGGGACCGGCGGTGCCGAGTCACGATGGGCGTCGGGGCCCGGCCCGAGGTGCGGAGCTGCCACCGGGGCCGGGTCGGCTCTCAAGTTCGGGGAGGGGGCGGCGCGGATCGCTGCCTCCCCCAGCCGGGGAAATGTTCCCGTTCCGGCGGAGTCCCCGATGGCCCCGGGGCGGGGGCTCTGCGCTTGCGGTGGGCACCGGCCAGAAAAAGGGGTTCAATTAAAGATAGCTTGAGCAGAGGTCGCCTGCGGCTGATGGGCGAGCTGAGGGCTGGGTCTTTGCGGGCGAGATGAGAGGTTCGTGTCTTCAACTGGCCTACAAAGTCCCAGTTCTCGGCTCCCGGGACCTGCCGGGCGCGCAGCGGGCGAAGACGGAGCGCGGCGGCGCCGCTGGCGCTGCCCGGGGCCGCTCGGACGGGACGCGGGGCCCGGGTCGGGTCGGGGGCACGGCGGGCGCTGCTCGGGCGGCCCTCGGGGACCGCGGCTTGCCCGGCGCTGGGGCCGGCGGGTGCCCGGGGGCCATGGGCAGAGGACGGAGCTGGTTCTCCGCGAACCGTAAGTGCATTTTGGAACCTTCTCTTTCGGAAAGGGCCTTAAACGTGCGCGTCTTACCGGTGCTGAGGGCCATCCCCGCGGCTTCGCGGCGGCCCGGGCCGGCTGTGCCCGGCCCTGCCTTGGCGCGGAGCGAGCGCTGGGTTTCGCTCCCGCAGGACCATGTGCATCCTTCCCTCTGCTTTCACTTTCAAAAAACACATCTGGGTTTGGGTTTTTTGTTTTTTTTTTTTTTTTTTTTGGTTGTTGTTTTGTTTTTCTGTTGTTTTTTTTTGTTGTTGTTTTTTGGGGTTTTTTGTTAATAAATCTAGTCACATCCATACGGAGCGGCCGGGCTCTCGGGAATTCTCTTACACACCTAAGCGTTTTTACCACCCAGCATTCCGGAGTTCCTTATTATTTGTCGGATTTCGATTCGGCACACTGCATGTCTGCAGACACTGGTTTGTGCTCCTTCTTTGGGCAAGGTGTATATACAACTCCGGGTGTGTATATTACTCTTGGCTTGTATAGCGTCGCATTTATAACTTCTGTGCCCTTCTGCATTATGTTACATTACAGTTTAAGTTCTTAGAATTATTTTGAGGCTCCTCATAATTTTTTGATTTACGTAGAGATGTTTTTACTTCTCTCTTGTAAAAAGTCAATGATATTGACCTCCAGTAAGAAAAAGGCCAAGTGGCAACAGTATTCTCATGGCTAAGGTCTATAACAGCAAATGGAAAATTAAAATCCTCCTGTGTATTTTTTTTTTGAGCCACTTAGAATTTCATATTCTCTCTCATGTAGTATTGTAGGAGTCTGCATTCTGTATGTGTGTACACAGACTCACACAACTTTTATGCTCTGTTCTGATAAAATTTTTAGGAACAAGTTTGGTTTTCAGCACAATTTTCTGTAGCCATTGTCCATGGAAAATAACAATGTTATTTCTTTCACAATTAGGAGAAATTTACAAATGCTGTTACGGACCTCTATGGGTTTTTTTCTCCTTCAGCCGTTTATGTCCAAAGACTTTTGTGCAGCACACTAACATGTGTATTAATAGCTATTGCTCTGACGCATGTCAGGGCATACAGACCTTGACAGATCAGAATTATCTCTTGTGTGTGGTCCCTCAGGTGCTTCTTTTGACTCAGGGGGACAGTGGATGGAGTCAGGTCTTACTTGGGCCTGTTCTCTTCATGAACCTCTTCTGGTTGGGAGCTTTCTTTAAAACCAAAATTTCAAGGAAAACTTTTTGCACATTTCCCTATATGTCTGTTTCTCCAAAGAACTCAGTCTAGTGGCCACAAAAAGGAAAGCTACATGAAAGTAAGGAGTTAATGCAAAGATACTGTTACCCGTTTAGGAGCGAACCCCTTGGAGCCCACTCTGCCGGCCTATTTGCAGCCGTCTTCTCCCTGCAGATCTGTAGCCCTTAACGAAATTAATCTGCAGTGAAATCACAGAAATCTGATTCTAATCATCCGCCCTGGAACAAGTCGGCGCTACAAGAAGACGAGCATAGTGTAAAAATACTTCAGGCAGGCGGAGCCGTATCATTACCATTAAAACCTGATGGTGTGAAAGGGGGACGGGGAGCAGATTCCTGTGCCTCCTCAGCCCGTTCCTTCCAACTTGTGCTACTTGTTAGGCATCTCTGGCAAGCAGTGATTTTTGTAGAGGTTGGTTGTGTTACTGGTCAGGCTCCTGGACTTGCTGGTGGGCTAAAGTGAAGTTTTCCCTCTCATATGAGAGTTTCTTAACTGTGCTGTTCTTTGTTAAGCTGGGTAAACAGCTGAGTTTAGCTTTTGTCAGGTTTAACATAATCTGGATTGGTTTTTTTTCCAGCAACAATTGGTTTCTTCCTGCCTTTAAGTAGCTCTGGCAAGTTTTGTCCTCCTGAAACCTATTTTTGAGCATTATACAGCATACTTCGAGTTACTACCTTTTCATTTGAGTGCACCAGTCAAGAGTCAGTGGAAGCCTGGCTTCTGTAGAGAGTGAGTGAGTTCAGCATTTTATGGTCACCGAGGCTTGTTAAATGTGTACCTTTGAGCTTCCAACTCCCTAGTCACTTTTAGATTTTTTTTTTTTCTTAATGGCATTTGCCAGGGTGAAAGGACACATTTTTTTAAGCAATATTCATCTGTTTGCACTAGTGTGGATATAGTTGTCTATAGCTGCAAGAACTCTGTTGACAGACTGGCTGGTACTAGGAATGTGGGTTTTTCTGCATTCATCTACTTTATTAGGATTATTTAGGTTGTAGCCACACATACTGCATTGACAGGCACTTTCCATCTTGTGTCTGTGCCCCAAAGAACATACAGTACAATGCAGATGCAATTCTCAGCATCTGGTTTACACTGTGGAGTTTAAACATTCTCTCTGAATTAAAGTTCAGGCTGGAAGGGAACATTCCGTCATGCCCCAAATGACTTTTTGTGGGTAAAATTATCAAGTAAAAATATTTTATTTTTAAATAATATTGCACTGAAGGCTGGGTTGGGGGTAGACCATGGTTTAGCACTTTCCAAATGCTAAAGAAGATGATTCAAGCTTCTGCTGCAAGTTGTGGACAAGCTCTTAAATTATTGTTTTAGCTCTGAGGCTTTCATAATGTTCTGTGCACTCTGGGATGCAGATTCAATTATTCCCCCCTCCCCGGTTAATAATGGGGCTTTGTTTTATTTTCACTTATAAACTTTATGCCTCTCTTGCTAATCTTTCTGTGTGTACAAATATGCTTTCTTTGTCAGTCAGCCTTGGCAATACTTAGGCCACACTAAACTAGTTCTGGGCAGTACAGCAAGGCTTTCTATTTATCAGGGCATTTCTGGGGAAGTTTATTACACTGTAGGGGTGACATTTTCAGCCTTCTGAAAGAGTTGGTAAATATTTGGCAGGTTTTACTCCTTCAGAAAAAAAAAAAAAAGAAAAGAAAAAGGGCCATATTTTATCTGTGATAAGGCCTGAAAGAAAACTATCTAGGCATTAAGGTTTGAGTTGTGAGACAGAAGGGTGGGGTTCATGCAGGATATTCTTTGAATTACCCTGAGTGAAGTCAAATGTTTGCCTGCAATTTAAGAACCACTGTTCCTCCATGTTTGCAAATAGAGACCTTCGAGCCAGGGCTGTATTTTAAGTTGCAGGAGGGCACAGAGCAGAGCAAGCCTGCGGTGTCTGGGTTACAGATACGTGTAATCAGTGGCAGGTTGGAGTCAGATCACGCCTGGGATCTGCTCTGTTGTTCAGTACAGACCTTTCACAGAATCCTGGACGTGCTTGTGTTAGAGCCTTGCACCCTTAGAGAGGACTGAAGCTCACAGGAGCGGAGCAGGGAGTGTGTGCCCAGCTTGCAGACACTTTTCCCTCCGCTCTTGGCTCCATCTGCAGATGGCAAACGCTGAGCTCAGGCTGTGCTCCATGCCAGCTCCCGCTCCAGGCCAGCTCTTCAGCACACAGAGGCAAACCAGACAGGGAAGGGAATGTGCTTCTCCTTTCCCACTGCTGGCCTACTTGAGAAAATCCTTCCAGCTCCTGCTGATTTCATCACTTCCCTTCCTGAGAACCCAAAAGTGCCAGGTCCCAGAGGGGAGGGGAAGAGGGGAGGAGAACCTAGGAGTGGCTGCAGGATGACTGATGCCGGCCCACTGGTGGAGACCTCTGACACCTTTGAGCCTTTGGCTCCTTGCCACAGTCTAAGTGACATCCCTGTCAAAGGTAAATTGGTGGCACCTGTGTGACTTTCCCAAAGCACTTTGCTGTCTCCTCTTGCCACTGTGATCCTTGCTTGGTAGAGTGGTTTCTCTTGGGCTTGACTGCTCTGGGAGAGCGAGTGAGAAGGAGGGTCTCTGTGATGGTATTACCAGGAGGGTTACAACTGCTCACATCCCAAAGAGGGGAGTGTCTGATTGCTGGGGTAGGAAACCCTTCCTTGCTGACAGCAGAATGGCTCCTTCAGATCCCATTGCCAGCCTGGGCGTTTGTGTGAGCCTTGGTGTGAGCCTGCAGCAGTGTGGAAAAGAAATCATGTGGCTGCAGACTGAAGAAAATGAGCCAGGGTGATGCTGGTCTGGGGACAGCTTCCCCTTCCAACACATGGGCTTTGGATTCATGGCATATTTCTTTAGCACTGAAGAATCAAAATATTTCCAAGACATTGCTTAGTAAATTTGATTTTGGATAGACTTCCTGAATTTTATTTGGATCTCCACGGCCTGTCAATTTATGAGGCTTTGGCTGTTGGTTTTCCCTTCTATGGCTGCAGACAATAGGCATTTGTTCTTTTTGTCCTTTGGGAGAAAGGCCTTCACGGTGCCCCTAATGTCCACATGGGTGGATGATGTGCCCACATTTGCAGGATTTCAGTATCTTCCCAATATAGATTTGTTAGTGACACCATTTATAGTGACTCCAGGACTGGAGTTGTGACTCCTGGATCATGCCCAATGGAGTTGTCATTCATTCATCATTATTATAAAGCATCCCACCTGCCCAAGGCTTTGGAGTCCTGCTCAGGCAGTTACTGTGCAGAACTTGGCCAGTGGCAGGCAGATGTTGGCCCATGGAGTAATGTCCTGCTCTGAGGAGTAATGTCTGCTCTGGGATTCTGAAGAGCAAACATCACCTGATCTGTCCAGTCTGCTGAAAGGGTCAGTCCTGGATGGCTGGAGGCAGGGCAGGATCTCTTCCCATCCTTTTCCTGGTGAAGTCTGATGAAAGAAAATAATGACATTCCAGTTCTTCCAACTGGTTTGAATCTCTATAAATGCACTTCACTTTCTTTTTCTTTTCCTATTCCAAGTATGGAATTTCCTCAAACTATAAAATTTGAAAGCAGATTCGATTCAACAAAATCTCTCTACATGATAACTTTTAAAGTATGGTGAGGAATTAAATTTAAAACACTTTAATTCAATCAGCAGGCTGTAGGAACTAATCTACAGTGGCCCAAAGGCTGCTAAAATTAGTCATGGTTTTATGTTTTTGGAAAAAAACTCTTTAGGGGTGGCTCTGTTGTTACAAAGAACAGGGCTTTTGAGTATATGACTGTCGGTAGGGTTAAATTCAAATATGCAAGTGCAGTAGTTTAAGGAATAAATTCCAGAAGCTGTTCAAGGCTCAGCTGCATTACAGAGTGACGATCAGGTTGGGTTAGGCAGAACTGCCGCAGACTGAAACATCTGGAATAATATCACATTTCCCCAAAGTGGAATTTTCTTTAAGAGCAGCAGCAATTGCTGATATTTGAGAGGGTGGAGCCAGCAGTAATCTACAAATGGCTGGAAAATGAATTAAGAATTTATAGAGTGAAATATTGAGACTTTGTCAGGAATCATGATTTTGATTATGATCTCTTGTTTAAAGCATCAGCTAATTCTGAGAACTGGGGCTTTCCAGGCTGCAGGGATTGCTTGGACGGTTTCTGCTGCAGCCAGAACTCGGGTCCTTGGCACTTGGCTTTTTAGTCTTTTGATGAATTCCAGTGAAACAAGTTGTGGCAAACTGATTTGGAGCTTTGGAGCCAGAATATGCATGAAAAATCCTGTATGAAATAAGAGATTGTTTTGTAAAGAATTTGAATGTAGTTCAGTTAAAATATGCTTGAATTAAAACTGTAAATGCTATTTTGATATTTTAAAGAAAGATAAAGCTTTCCTCAATTCGTGAATTATGGGTGTATTTTACACTTGAAGGATACTATAAAAGACTTGAAGTCTCGGTTTCATTTAAAGTATTTTATTAAAAAATCTGATTTGACTACAGAGATATTTTGTGTAATTGTAACTTCATCTGTTAAATTTGGAGGAAATATTTCTGTAGAAGGAAAACACTCCCATGCAAATAACAGTTGTACAGAACAAGAAACAGAAAAGTGCTTAATCACAAACGAGCTCACCCATTTTAATTTACCTTGGACTTTAACACACACAAAAAAAAAAGTTATTTGGAAAAAAACCCTAATCAGATATTTACACTATCCATTTTTTCCGTCTTGTAGATTATTCAGCACTACAGTTAATGATGTTTTACATCAAGCTTTCAATACATTAAGAATGTCTGCTGCTGTACACACCTCATAATCAGCCTGAATTCACATTTTAGAAACAACTTAAATGAAGGAGGGTTTTAAACAATTTCATTGAACAATAAAATTCAACTGAGTAACTTAAGCTGAATTTCTTAAATCTGAGTCAGTAAAGAGCTCCCAAAATGTCACGCACAATAGATTGTAACAAAGGAGCAGAACTTCCCGAATCTTAGCACAGTGTTTGTTACTGCAACTCAAAGTGCTACTGTGAGATTAGAATTATTTTACTCCAAGTCCCAGCCTAAATTTAGCTCCAGGATTCACATACTGCACTCGCTTCATTGGAAGAGTTTGGTTCTCTTGCAGAGTATTTGAGTTAGTTTTGCATCTCCTTGGGGAATAAATTACAGCCTGAATGAGAACATTCACACATATTTATGGCATCAATGCAGTCAGAGGGGCTGTGTGCAGTCAGCTTTTAATGCTACTTCTAGCCCGTTTCCAGGGCTTCATTTAATTTCTGTATCAATGGCCATCAAGGGGAGTGAGAAAAAATGAAACTTTTTTTTTTTCTGACAGTGTTTCTTTGCAAACATAGCAATAAGTTTCTCACTTTAGAATTTCCATCAGAATGAACTCTTTCCCCCTCCAGCCCAGCCACATGTGAGTAACTGCACTTGTATAGTGCATTGTTTCACATGCCCCAAATAAAAATGGGGACATAAAAATAAATCCAGAGTAAGGAAAATGTTTATGAGCCAGTTTAAGGTGTTATATAATACTAGTTACATAAAGTTTTGGATGTCTTTATACTTTTAAGGTATTACTGCCTTCTAAAAGAACACAAACTGCAATTTAATTTCAAAACATTTGATAGTAGTTTCATCTTAACATGCATAAATTTGGCTTGTAGATGTGACTACATCACAGAATGAATTTACAGCTCTCCAAAGAAACAGCAGGTGTGCCCAGTGCTAAATAAAACATCTCCTGTAAGCCAGCAGAGATCTCCTGATCTGCATCAGCCCAGGATTTGTCCCATGCTCTAATTTTGGTGACGGGTAATGTTTTCAGACAAACAGTCACGAGCACACTCTCATTTCATAGCACTATGCTCAGGACTGTTGGGAAATTCTGATACTTTCAAACCTTCTATAACTTTGAAGTGTGTTTTCCAAACAGAAATATTTTATAACTGGTCAGTTATCAGTGTTACATTAATGCCAGATTACAGTCAGTTGTGTGCAGGCAGACAGCAGGGTTTCAGTGCTTAAAATTACATCTAAAGAGGCTGTTGCAAAGCACAGTATGAGCTGTGCTGTAGGGTGGTGTGGGTGGGATTATAACCCTTGAAGCTCTGACCCAGTGGGCTGCAAACATAAGGGCTTCTTTAAAACCTATGGTCAGGATCTTGTGCTACCTGTGCCACTCTTGCCTGTGCAGTGCACAGGAGGTGAACAGGATCAGTCACCAGGCTGAGTTCTTCCTCTCTTGTCTCCTGTCCCACTTGAGTAAATTTACACTGGGAAGGAAACACTTCAGTCCAGGTGAACAAAATGTAGTACATCCCAATACAGCCTCCAGAAATAGTCTCCCACCTGAATGATTTCCACAGCAACTAAAGATTTTACTTTTAATGAAATTTGCTATTACTTCACTATTCCAGGCACAGATTTGAATGTAAGCAGCACTGCTGAGCTATTACCTGACAGCCAGAAGCCTCTTGTTCATTAAAAGTATTTTTAAAGGGATAGAATTTCCACTTTTGCCAAGCATTTCTTGTGCCCCATGCAGTACTGAAGGGGCAGTCCTGAAGCTGGACACTGGTAGAGCATTAAACTGATAACATCTCATCTGGCAAAATGATTCCTAATTCACCCGATATGGAGTTCAGTTAAATGTCATCAGTCTAACAGTGGGTCTGTGGTCTGGACTTTCCCTCAAGGCAGAGGAAAAGGGGGAGATGGCTCCAGGATCAGGGTGAGCTAATACTTGAGGCTGGGAGACAGCTCTTAGCCCACTAATCAGGAAGTTTGTACAGTCAGTTTTGAGTCACAGATGTGAAGGCTCTCCAGCAACCGATGCAAATGGAAAGGTTTTTAACCACATATTTCACGTAACTCTTGGATTTTTTTGATGGCTTTGGTCTGATAGGTCTAAAACTTGTAGAAGAGAAGCTCCTCCTGTAACAGGGGATTGACTGGTGGTTGGGCACTGAACACCTGCAGGCACCAGCACCAGGGTGTACCTGCAGCATCCAGCTGTTCTGAATGTTGATGTGACTTTCTTTCAATCTCTGTGGCAAGTGAATTGGGTTTCTTTAACCTATTCTTATGGCTCCAAACTATTAGCAGTTTTAACAACATCTAGCCCAGCTTCATGTTGCCAAATCCTGTCTAGTTTAATTAATGACATTCAGCAAATGAGGGAGGTTGTCCTGTGACTTGCTGCTGTAAGAAGCTTCTGGATATATAGAGTCAGACCCCAAAACCAGTGGGCATTCTCCACAGTAACCAGTGGTTATGAACCTGTACCTGACAATCTGCGCCCTTTGAAAAAAAAATATTTCAGATTTACCCATAAGAAGAAATGCTGAAATAAGAGGGAAAAGTTATGTAAGTTCTCCCACACCTGCAGCACTAAGTCTGGGATCCCTAGTAATGTAAACTTCATTTTCTGTGCAAGATTTTACTGCATTTAGTACCAAAAAAAAAACCACCAAAAAACCAAACTTAAACTTAACAAAAGACCAATATCTTAAGCAGAGAGCAATATTGTTTAAAAGCTTGAGGTCAATGTATTAGTGCTTCAAGAAGAGTGAGTGCACCTGGGCTCAGCCAGCTGTCTCTCTGGGAACTGTGGGGTTTTTTGTCTTCTCTGTTGTGCCCCAGTATCCAAAATAGACACTTTTCATGAATGTGCTGGCAAGGAACAGCATGTGATGGGATTAGTGATGAGGCGAAGCCAAAACACTTATCAATTATTGTATCTGTTTACTTCCTCAAAGAAGGCTTCCTTCAGAGGCACGTGTCTCCTCGCTTGTAACCAAACCCTCTGTGCTCCCCCTCGCTTGTTGAAAATTGATTTCTACACGCTTTGCTGCAGTGGAAGTCTCTCTTGGCTTGTCCCTATGAAATGTCACTGCTGGTGGGTGTATCTGGGCGTGGGTGCTCCCTGCCCTTGGGATGCTGGCACTGCACACGGGTCACACGCCTGCCTCGAGGAGTGGCTCTGTCCAGCCCATCCAGGCTCCCCAAGTGCCACAAAAGAGACAGTTGTGTCTTTGGGACCTGAAAGCTCCACTTCTGTTTTTAGGCATTTCTACTTGCTCCTCCTCAGGGGATGAACACAATTTGACCTTCCCAAGTTATTATGAACTGGGAATAAGCCTTTGCTGGAAAGGTGGAAGAGCACAGTGAAAAAAAATCCCCAGGATCATGTAAGCTGTGGCTAATGAAATGTGGATTTACGTGACCATCCATAGCTGATGCACATTTTATGCTTGACTTCTTCCATGCGATGAGTCCACTGCTAGCAGGGGCAATAGTTTTAATTATATGCTCCATATTTTTTTTAGGACTTTGTACACTGCTCAGACATAAGGGAACTAATCCACAAAGTGTGCAAAAGAAATGAATCTAAGTTCTTACCTGAAGCAGTATCTAGTAAAAAACTAAGCCAAATTTTTTTAAAAAAACTTGTAAATTATGATAATTAGCTCATGTTTTAACGCTAATGTATTCTGACCATATACATATTATTGTAATACTCATAATTAGTATTGGTGAAAAAATGGGGAGAATAGGTCCAAATTTGTAATTTTTTAAAATGTCAGGAACTGGATTTTGTGTGAATTCTTTGGAGTGTATGAACACAGGAGTAGCCTTATATTCTTTCCACTTATTTGACCTCAAAGAGCTGGTAAATGGAGAGCACCAGAACACCTGATAGATCTACTTAAAGCTCCAGGTCAGTAGCATGCTTAAGCACATGCTTAACTTAAAGCATACAATTAATCACATCCCTTGTCCACGGAGTAATTAAACTTGTGCTTATGTACTTTGTACAGCACAGTACCAGCCTGCAGGCGTTCTCTGAATAATACTGTGCCTGAGAAAGTGGTGAATCAGAAAGTGATTTTTGGCTGGAGTTCGAAAATGAGCTTAAAAGAGTGAGTTAGGCCCCCAGAACTTGTTAGATTTGAATAGCTACAGAAAAGCTGGTCTTGTCAGCAAAGCCAAATAAGTAGCAAGGTGTGGCCATTTACTTTATGGTAATGCCTCAGTTTTGTTTAAAGTGAAATGATTTTAAAAACCCTTTTGCTCAGTAATTCCCTCCTGCTCTCCTATAACTCTTTGCTTCCCTCAGTGCAGGGCAGACCAGCAGAGCCAGGCCAGGCAGCCTCTTGACTCATTGGTCAGGGTCTAGGTGGGTTGAGCACTGTGGGCAGCATAGGCAGGCCAAGGGCAGCGACGTGGCTGCTTGTCCTGTCAGCGATCAGTCTGGGCAGGGCTCTATGGGAACATATTCCTCTGGAGCCAGCAGGCACACGGGCACTGCTGATCATTATCTGTACCCCCCCAGCCCTCTCCAGCTGCTCCAGCACTGCAGGGGCCAGAGCCTTGGGTTACAGCTGCACTACTGAACCCACCAGCCAATGGTACTGAGCGTGGTCCTGGGCAGAACTGTGGCCTGGGACTCCTCCAACCCGTCCTGGACATTGTCTAAAACTCAGCATGAGCGATGGACCATTACCAAGAGGCTGTTTGGATGTGTCCCCTTTCTCCCCTTCTTTTGGAGATTTTAACAGGACAGCAGTGGCCAGACTGGGCTGGTTGCCCATGCACTGGTTCATTTGCAAGGAATCATGAAGCCTCTTCCAGCCACAGCTCCTCCCCTGGCATTTTTCTCCTACTGCTCTACTGTTCTCCCTTCCTGTCCCTGTCCTTTGATGTGTCAGTCATCACACCAAGGAGCTCCCACCTGAGCTGCTCTGGGTGTGCTTTGCCCACACACGGGTGATTTGACCAGGCAGCACTGCCATCTTCTTTGCCAGCCTGAGCCAGGTCATGGTCTCTTGCCACTCAATATGAGTGTAATGTGGCAGCCTCTAGTAGCTTGTTGATGACTAATTGCTTTATTTTATATACTTAAAGTCAGCTGCTTTAATCTGCTTGTTCTCCAAGGCTCTGTGTATAAATGCTAGTGAGGTCACCATGCTGAGGCAAACCAGGGCAGCATCAAAAGCTCTTCTTTGAAATATTGGCGCCTGGGTATCTGAATGGTGGGAGGCTCGTTTGCAAAGCAGTCTCTATGGAAAGTCTGTGTAATGTGTTTGATTATCCAACCTTGCCATTTCCAAAAGGACCCTGTCAAGATGAACAGAGCCTAAATGTACCATCTCCTAAAAATAACTCTGTCTTTCCAACTCCTCTGCTGATGTTGGGAGTGGGAGAAAAGTGATGCTTCAAAGTGAGGACTGTAAAGAGAGAGGAGATGTCAAATGCACATGGTCAAACCCACCTCTTGTCAGCCCTGGAGGACGGGTGCTCTTCCAGTAGTGCTCAAGTGTTCCTGCACTTTTTGGGTCCTAGGCAGCTCCTCCTGGGCACTGGCTCTCCCAGACAGGAGCTCAGCTGGGCAGCTATGCTGGAGAGAGTGACAATGGGGACATGGTGTGTTCCTTGGCAAAGTGAGACACTTCCTGAATTCTCCTAATGTGTGTATTTTAAATTTTTTGGGGGTTGGATACTATTTTGGATACTGGAGCAGGATGGATCACAGTTCTCACTGTGCTTTCCTTTTGTGCTGTACAGTTCATACCTTCTTGGGGACTGCTCCTGTAATTTTCAAGACGGCGATCAGCCTGATGTTTGTTTTGAGAGAAAAATCAGAGCCACGGCTTGTTCCAGAAAGCAAACCCCACATGTAATGGTTTCTGGAACTTTTGCCAGTGTTTCTCCAAAGCAGCTCATTGATTTCAGGGCCATGCTGATACGGGTTGCTCTCTTGATGTCGTGTCCACTGGCCCATGCACCAGTAGTCAGCTCCAGATTTGGGAAGTGTACAGTCTCAGTCCTTAGAGCCTTGGTGTACTTTCAGCTGCTCTGAAGGCAGCCCTTCATCTTTCCAAAGCTACATAGAGCCAGCACTGCTGCCATCTAAACCCCGAGACTGAAGCTCTTGTCCAGGCACAGCAGGATTGGCAGCTGCTGTCTAAAAGGCTCAGAATCTCTCCTGTGAGTGGGTGTTACTCACTTGGTAATACCAGTCCATTCCAGCTGAGGATCTGTCCCTTTGTTTTGTGTATGGGACAATTTGTTTTCAATTTTTGTTTCTGAAAGGAAACTGTCAAGACAAAATTCACACTTAAAAAATTAAGGGAAACAGCCCTTTGTCCTTTTCTAACAATCCCCTTCCATGACTAAAGCTAGAAGAGTTCTGGAAACTGCAGCGATTTTCTACCTTCACTTTGGTTTTGTTCTGCTCTTGCATTTTCTAAGTTTCAGCTACCAGCACAACAAAAATAATTCGAGTTAACATCAGTGTAACCTAGAGATGTGTGCTTTGATCATCAGAATCTGATTGTGCTTTATCTAGAAGTGGGACAGGGGCAGCAGAGAGCCAAGAGCAGCTTAGGCAATGTTCACTCTTGTAGTGTGCAGCCTCGTGCTGGCTTTGCAATCCAAGAGGGAACATGCAAAGCCTCTGTGGAGGGTGCTCCCCTTCAGCACATATCCATCCTCACTCAATTCTGCCAATGACCCAATGCCAGTAAAATACACTGCAACAACTCCAGTTACCTGCTTTTCTGTGCCCTGGGTGTGCTCTGTCTGCTCGCGGTGGGGTCCTGGATGCCAGGGAGGCTCATCAGATTTTCTTCCATGGTGGTACAGCAGCCAGGACCTGGCCCTGCCTGGGGCTCCCCTCAACTACAAAAAGTTGTTTATTGTCAATCCAAGGAGAAGGAAAAAAACCAAAACAAAACAAAAAAAGTTTTGAAAATAATAACAACCTGCATCTCATTTTCATTTTAGTCCTAAAAACTACTTGATGCTCATTCCAAAAGAATTTATTCCTTAAATGAATGAAGCAGCCAGGAGGGCTGCTTTCAGTGTGGGACTGCTGATGCTCTGACTCATGCTCTGCTTCTCCTGGCTTTTACGCTTCATTTAGGACACCAACACCATTAGCATTTAGAGGGCTGCTATTTTTTTTATTATTATTATTGTTACACTGCTGTTGTAACTTTCTCGAAGATGCAAATAATATTTGGATCTGAATCATGGCTCATGTTTTATTACCAAATCAGGGCATAGGATTTGCTTTCAGTTGACTTACAGTAGAAATTGTAAATGAAAATAAGGTGTGGCTCTGTGCAGTTCTGAGTCTCCAGAGTTTTGGGATGCCAGGTTGTCTGTTACCATGGAATGTCATCCCATGTGGGATGGGTGAGGATATTTGTCTTGTGTTGCATTGGGCTGGGACCTTTAGTGACTCCCCAAGCATCCCTGGTCACACCCTGGAGATGGCTTGAGTGAATGGCAGCAGATGCTGCCATTGCTGAAGCACCAGTGTGATTCTTTTACTACAAGAGGAAAGAAAAGAAGAAAAACCCTGAGAGTGCTTTGACACAAACTCTCCTGGAAGTCCTTGAGCATGTCACTGACTCCTTCTCAAGGGCAACAGCTTGCAGGGACATTTGCAAGCCCATTATGGGACAGGCCCACCCCAGCTCTCTACAGGCAGAATTCATAGGGAAACAACAGAGGAGAATTGTGGCAATCTACCTGTAGTTTCTGTTCTGCTATCAAAATACTGGTCAATTAAAACAAAAGTACTACTCCCTGCCCTAAGAACATGCAGGGCTGGGTGGGATTTCCGGGAAGACTTGTGAATGAGGGTTGAAAATTCCCAGACAAATACTTTTAGCCCCTCTTTAGTTGGAAATGTATAAATCTTCTTCAGATACTACTTTAGCTGAAAGTTGTTAAGAAATCAGAAGTAGTTCCCTAAAATTCTCAGCTTTATTAATAAATTAAAGTCTGTTATGTGACAGTCGTGCAGCTGTACATTGCTACAAAAGGCAGCTGCTGCTGCAGATGGGTGTGAGCTTTCCTGCTGGCACCTGGGTGCTGCGAGTCCCTGGGGAGCTCCAGCTGCCCCTGGGGTTGCAGGTTATGACCCAGTGTGGGATGTGTGGGGCGGGTCAGCCCCGGGGACTCCACCTCCCCTGGCCAAAGGCCATTGCTCACCTGGGTGCCAGAACAAGGAGTACCTGCAGGACAAAGGGATCCTGCCTTTTGCCCCTGTGGCTGGGGTGTTCCAGGGCTGCCTGCAGCCAGCAGTGCCAGGCTCCCTTTGGTGGCATCCTTTGGTGACAGACGAGCCATCTGGCACTATGCTGAAACTCAGCACGGCGTTCACTTAGGAGGAGCCCACAGGGATGGCAAAGCAGTTGCACCTTCCCCTGCCATGTGGGCTGGTGCTGGGGCTGGGGCACTGCTGGGCACATCAGCAGAGATGTGTGTGCCACGCTGGAGAGAACGGGGACCCTGTCAGACCCTGCCCTCCTGGGGACCGATTGAGCGGCAGCAAGAAAAATGAGGGACTTTCAGGGGCAGCTGTGTTTTACTAACCCAGTCATAATGCCCCTAAAAATCCTTATTGTTCTTGCAATAGTCAACTGTGGCATGGGGAGGCCTGGAAGGAGAGCTGGAGGGCAGGTGGCCCTGGAAGGAGGGCTGGCAGGTTGGAGCAGGGTGTCAGGCTGGGTACAGTGTTTCTGTTTGAGTGGAACTAGAAGGACGTGGTGCTGTGACCTGTGGTGGGGAGCGTGTGCTTCTTACGGTGCTCAGGGCATGAGAACCGGAGCACAAAGATGGGGAAATTGAACAAGCCGAGTGCTTTCCCTCCCTTTTGTGTGTGTCTGACATTTCCCCCCACCAGAAATAAATGCAACTAGAGAGATGCACCCCAAGCCCATAGAAAGAGCCCTTACCCAAACCATTCCTCCCTTCCCAATTCTGTTTTACTCCTCTCAGCAAGCTCATTGCAGGTCTCTGGTCATCCACAGCATCTTTCTCTGAGCTTTATTCCTGCTCTCATATCTGATGTCAGACCATGAAGAAATAATTGTGTGCAAGGAAGCAATTTGTTAAACAGAACCTTAATATTCAATTATTTTCCATCTTTATGCATTCTAATAATTTATTTGCATTTCTGAGAGCTTCTGTACGCTGAGTAAAAGTGCTTATTTTCATTGAACTCTGCAGCAATGTTCAAAGCTTTTATCCTTTAATAACTGGAGGTATGGATAGACAAATTAATGGCTCCCTGGCCCCACAGCAGCAGCAGTCCTTTCACATTGTCTGTGTGGATTACTTATTCATTACCTTTCTGAAAAGGCTTTGTTTATGGCTTTTAGCATTTTTATCAATTAATTGATATGATTATCAATTAATTCTGCTTTATATGCCTATGCAAATAGATTAGGAGTGCATGCTTTTTTTTTAATTGGGTTTTATGGCTCTGGAGCAAGATTTACTCATTTGTTATTTGTCATTCTCAGGAGCATTTCAACTGCTTTTCTTAAAGCTGAATTCTTTATAAATGAGGAGTGACTAGAAACCCTGAGCTGAGTCCCAGGTCTGGCTTAACTTTGTAAGGCACACTGACACACTGAAGCTGCTCCACTTAAGGTATGGTATGAACCAGGAGCTGATCCCGTGGCTGTGGAATGAGTGTTCACATGGAGTCATCCTGCTGTAGCTATGGCAGCTGCTGTGTAAGCAAGTCCTAAAGGACAATCCTTGTCCCAGTGACTGTGTGAGAGATAAGACAGACAATGGGCACAAGGAAGGCACTGCTATCAGTGAAGGATGGATACTCTTCAACCCACAGGGAATAGAGGAACCTGGGCTACTCAAGGCTCCACAGAACTGTCCAGGAGTGTCCTTCGTGCCAGCTGATTCCAGGAATGTGACACTTTTGGAACTGTTTATGTCAGGACTTCCTGCTTTTACACCTTTGATTTCTGTGACTGCCTCATCATAGGAAACCCCAGATCCGCTGCTCCTTTCCACAGGGATTCCTGCATCCAGCAACTCTGGTGTCTTCTTTGGATACTGAAACAAGATGAAAGGGCTTCAATGTTTCCTTGGCAAGATGGGTGGATGGAATTAGTTTAATCTGTCCTGATTCTGACGCCTACAAGTCAACTGACCCAATCACCTCTTCTGCTAACAGGCTGCAAAACAACACTCTACTACTGTGGAATATTCTTTGTGATGAAAACAGGAGGATCGGGAGTGGGGGTTTGTAACTTTTTTGGATGAGTTTCTGTTACAATTTTTATCTTTAGTATCAACACTTGAAATAAGAATATTTATATGTTAAAATAAACACTTTTTTTTTGCCCTGAAATACTGGAATATGCCTCCCCAGCCTCTTCCTACCTCAGCTCAGCCACTGTGAAGAGAACCCACCCATGGATTTTAAGGTCAGAAAGACGAGTCAGAACTTCTAACAGAGGATGCACACAGAGCAACTCCTGCAATTCATCCTGCAGCCCAGGCCCTGATGAATGGATCTTTTTCTTATGTGCTGTGGGAACTCTGCCTATAGAAATGTCTGAGAAACTGTTCCAGGGCTTTATAACCTTCTGTCTTTTTCCTTGTGGCAGGCTGCAAGTTGCCTGCTTATCCTGCCCTCTGTGGACAAAACCCTTCATGTGTGTGACTGCATGTGGGAAATAGGAGAGCACCGTGGCTTGGTGCTGTTTTTGTCAGATCTGCTCCCAAAGCAGCTCCCCCAGCTGCCAGGCTGCCTGTCAGAGAGGAGGGTTAGTGCAGCAGAGGTCTGTAGGGTCACTTGGTACGTGGCCAGGGGCTCACAGGATCCCCTGTGCACATCCTGCAGTGGGATCCAGCCCTGCTGGTCCCTCTTTAACACTTGAGGACCATGTCAGCAGACCCAAGTCCATTTCTTAGTGCCCACAGTAAGCCGCTAAAACTTCAAGAACAAATCTGACTAGATTGAATTTTCTTTCTTTTTAAAGTTCATTGTCACTTAGCACCTCCAATATAGCTTGGGGGAAAAAAAAAAAAAAAAGCAGAAATACCTAAAATAAAGGTGTTTTAAAAAGTACATGCAGGCAATTCTGGTGTTTTTTCAGACTCAGTCTCAGGTGATGCTCTCATCTTCTACTGCTGTTAAGCTGTGCCCCAGACTTCTTTCAAGTTGCCATCCCTAGTCTGTGCTAAGCATCATGAATGTGAAAATAGATCCTGCTGCAATAAGACTTCCTGGTCCTCACATGCACACAATTTTTTTCTCTGAAAACCAAGTAACAGCAGATGAACTAAACCTGAGCCACTACTGATGCTGCTTTGCCCATCCTTGGGAAGTGCAGAGCATCTGGATTGGTGGCAGAGTTACCACTGCCCACAAAGAACTGACCCGAGGCAGCATGGAGCAAAGGGTGCTGCAGGGTGAGATCCCAACAGGGAAAAGGGAAAAAAAAAAGAAATTTCTCTTTAAGTACAAGTAATTCTGTTAATGCCTGTTAGGAGTCTCTCACTGCAGGGGATGCCTGCTGAAATGCCTTGCTCTGTTATCAGCTGCTGCCAGTGCACAGCTCCTGTCCAGAACAGTTTAATGTGTTGCATTCAGTCAAACAGAAATTGTATGTCAGACACATACATGGAATAAAATCAGAACAGGAAATATATTTTGCAGGCAAATTCATTGATTGCTTTCACTGAAGCCTTGTGATACCTTGCTGTAGTTTCTGATGAATAAATAGCTGCTTCACAGAGGAAATACAGTTATTTAGGCAAACTTTTGTCATAGTTTAAACATTTGATTTTCAGCAAGACTGAATAAATCCAAGCTTTCAAGGAACCTTTAGCTTTAGCAGGTGGTTATTGGGCTTTGTCTTTTTAATTGGACCAGAACTGGCCATGTTTCACAAAGAGCAAAGTTGGAGTTGGTGGGAAAGAAACTACAACTTCTCCAGTGGGATGGCTGGGCCAACCTTCACACTGTTCTGATGCCCAGTTTGTATTGCCTGGGGTTCAAAGGCTGACACTTCATACTTTTTAAAAAGAAAAACCAAAGCAATTCCCCAGCAAAGTAAGCTGACATCCCTGGGTGCCAAGTTCAGCACACAAACTCATCAGCTGATCTAGAACAGCATGATTGTGCCTTTCTCTGCAACATCAAGTTTGAAAATTATGTTATGTCATTGGAACAGGATTTGTCTTCTTAACCTGGAAGCCCAACAGACAGAAAGTCCTCTTGTTTCTGAGGTTGATGCTGCTTTATATGCAGCTTTTTTTTTTTTTTAAAAAAAAAGTATGTGCTGTTTCCTGAATACTAAGGATACAAGAAAAACAGTTGTGATGTCCCAGGTAAATAATGTTACTGGGTGTAATGATTTAAATCCCACATTATAATTGTGAGGAATCTTCTTGGCTATTTGTCCTGGTGTCATGGGCCCATGACCTGGCTCATTGTGAAAAACACTGAAGGGGTCCCTGATGATTCGTGTACCTGCAAAATGTTCCTTATTTTTTTAAGTTGATATTCCTGTAAACTTCACTTTTTCTTTCTGTCTGTAAACTCAGACTTGTTCTTTAAGCTCAATAACAACACCTTCATAGACAAAAAATGCAGAGAAATTCAGAGTTGTGGCAACCCAGTTTGTAAATTAAGGTACAGGTAAGCCCATGGAGCTGGGCATGGTACATTTAGTCTGCACTTGAAGGCACCCCCAGATTCCTGAGACTGCTCATCTGCCTCATGAGAGAAGCTGAGCAGTGCAAGGACTCTCTGCTGTGATTCTGAATCTATGGAAGAGCAATTTGTTTTCTCCTTAAACTTCCTGTGACTTTTGCTCAGCGTTTTTAAAGGAAAAATCAAAGACTTACTGCTTTCTACAGCCTACCCTTTACAAATATACTCCCAGTGCATCCATTTGTAATGATTTATTCACTTCTCTGACAACAGACTGACATCCTGATTAGTGCCAGCATTTTCAATCATTACATAATAGAGTGGAAGAGGGAAGGACTGATGACCCAGTGACATTTCCAGTGTGCCATTGCACAGGACAGGTTGGTACCACACTCAGGCTACAGCCCCATTACAGTATATTCTATTTATGTCGGGTGTCATGGATCTTATGCTATGTATACTACCAAGTGGGTTTTGCTCCATGACAGGTGAGAAGCAAATCTATGGATCCCAATGTGTGGACTTCCAAGTAGTTACAGCTTGCATTTAATTGGGGGAAAGGAAGCCAAAGGAAATCATGTGCATTGGAATCAAATACCATTTTTAAGAGTGTGTATTTCAACAGTGATTAAAATAGCCGGCGACCAAGGCACACTCATGATTAATGGTCTCTGTGAGCGGAGGGCATGTCCTACAGCCTCAGGCAGTCCTGAGAGAGACCCATGAGGAGCAGGAACTGCTTGGTTGGGCTTTATCTTCCTTCATTGTGTGGATCAGCTTTAACATGTGGCTTGAATTACTCTCTCCTGTTTCTGGAGCCTGTGTTGTGTGTGAGCAGCTCCAGCCCAGCCTGAAGCAGAGGCACATCCTTGCATGCGGTTCCCGAGGGGCTGGCAGCTGGAAGGCACTTCCTGAGCTCTGCCTGGCACGCTGAGCTGGTGCTACACTCGGAACAAGACCAACCAAATGATTATTTTAAAGCTACTCATTTTTTCTGACTCTGTTCTCATTCACATTTTGTGACTTTGCTACTTCCTAAACCTGTGCACGTTCCTTTGGCCAGTGGCAGCTAAACCGCTTCCCCAGTGGGTACAGGCAATTTCATGATGGACAAACCTGTGAGACACATGAAGGTGAGCTTGGAGGCACTCATTGTACCCTGTCCCTGTTACAGGACACAACTGAGTACCTCAGGACTGCTCAGCCCCGTTCAGTGAGGCTTCCTGGCCAGTCTCAGTGGGATATGGCAGCAGGGCTGGCACTCACCACTTCTTTGATTATTTAATGCCAGATGATAAGCTCCCCAAGGCCCTCAGAGCTCCTGGAGCAGCTGTGAGTCTCTGAGGGTGCTGGGGAGGGCTGAAACCCATGGAGGAGGTGAGCTGGGGGCTGCTCCATGCTCCCCCCTCGCTCCCTGTGTGGCAAAAAGCACAGGCTTAACCTCTGCATGCCTCCCACCCCAGCTGAACCAGAGATAGGGAACTCGCCCTGTCTCAGTGGGTTTCTGCAGCACTTAATTGATTTGTGCTGCTAAACAGCCCCGCAATAAATGAGTACAAGGTGTTAAAGAAGGATGTGTTAGTGGGAAAGATCCAGCTGAAACAAAGCTTAGATAGAAACCATGTGTGTGCTGTGAGAGCACCCTCGCCCTGTTCCCAGTGCCCAGCCCTGCATGGGCTGATTAATGCTTTACAGAAACCCTGGCTTGTTTTCAGGTCTTTGGCTTGTCCTGGAGCATCCCTACAGCCCAACTGTCCAGTGGGCATTGCTGCTTCAGAGCCCAGCCAAGCAGCCAAGTGGCATCAAGGATTGCAGCTGCCCTGTTCCAGCAGCATGAAGACACCACTGCTTTGCCCATTAAGGATGTCTTTTCCTGCATAGAGACAACAATACAAGGCATTGCTGTAAGAAAACTTGAATAAGACACAAGTGAGGAACTTCTGGGAATTCCTCAGGTTTTTTTTACCAGCTGCAGAGGAGGGTGAAAACTGTCAGCTGCAAAAATATTATAGTTTATGCTGTTAAACAAATCATCATTTGTCAACAGGTAGCTGAATTAGGTCCAACTCCTGTGGCAGAGCCAGAACTGATTTTGTTCCCAATGCTATTGTATAGTTAACAGCTGGCAGCAAACTGGCAGTGAAGCCTGTGCTGGGCTGATAAATAACCCAACAAGCCTTGCAACAGAAGCGTCTCATGGAGCGACTGCAGCTCATGCTGGAATGCGAGAAGCAAATGCTTGTTAACAATCTATGCACAGACAGAGAACTGCCTGATGAAAAGGTACTAGAAAAATGTTGTTTAAATAAGACACAGATTTCCTAGGGTCATCAAAAGAACAAACCAGGTTTTAGGTCTAAGAATACTAAACCACAGCAGCAAACCAGCAAATGTTAGCATTTCTCACTGACTGAAACCGAGTCTGGTAATAATGAGTGAAATGTCCCAACCAGTTCTAAGATATGAAAGGCAAGCCGGAAAACAAACAGAGAGAAATATTTCTGTATTTGTTTCACAGCCCCCAAATTCTGCTGGAGAATTTTCCACTTTTCCAGATGTTTTCTGAGGGAGAAAGAGAGAGAGATGTTCTGATTTCAAATGCTGTGTTGCTTCTAAGCCAATGAGACCACATTGTACCACCTGGGAGAAGGCAAGGTGACAAGTGACAATGCCCCATGAGGCTCATAGAGAGATGTGTCCCTGCCCTGTGTTCTGTAATTAACACTGCTCTGGTTTTGTCTTTGCTTTGCAGGCATGTTATTTTTACCATGGGTAAGACCAGGAAAGTGTGTCTCTGCGAGAGAATGAGCATGGGGCTGCAAGCTTCATCTCAGTGCAAATAATATTTTGGCAGGAAATCTGCAGGAGATTAAATTAGGCCCCTAATGGCTGAATATTAAACATTTCAAATTTTGAGTTCTTTTAAATAAGCAGCTACAAAAAAAGGAAGAAGAGTCTGACAAAATTAGCAGGTCCAAAAGAACTAGAGGAGCCCACTAAGGGGTCACTTGTTTTTTGGTGCAAATTTAAAAAGAGTTTTTATTATTATTTTTATTAGTAGCTGTATATGTCAACATGCTATTTCCTCAATGCATTTTGAGCCCAGATTAGCCAAAGTTTTATGTATTGGCAGCCTTGCTACAATGGAAGGGAAATGCCAATGTAATAACTTTAAACATGATCCAATCCCTGATGATTCATTGGATGTGTTAAAATTTCCTTTGAGACCATGTAAGTAATGCAGGGACTGGAGTGCAGAGTGCCTGTGACTCAGCTCTCTGAGGCAGCGGGAGGATGTCAGAATTACTCACTGGGACAGGAGGAATCTCATTTATCTATTTATAGGAAAGGCTGAGATGAGCATGAACCATTCAAGAGCTGAGTTTGTCAGCTCCCATAGGGGTGGAGGAGGGAAGGACCTCACTTTAGCTGTTGAAATCAAAGCTTCCTTTTTTCCCCCTATTTCCAAAGCTGGTGACTGGCCATTTATGCTTTCTCATGCTCACACAGGCAGCACAGGGCTCCTCCTCCTTGTTAGAGGCCAGTGCCCACTTTGCCAAAATCCTGTCTGCTGCACGTTTCTAGGAACACAGGGCTCAGCATTACTGAGCCAGTCTCCCACTATCACAATCAATTACATCATATCACGCTTTTTGGCAGGCTATTCCAACACTTCATTTTAAATTTCCAGCCCTAATATCATTTGTTCTTGTGCCAGCATCATAATTTAGTTTGAACAATTCTCTTTTTTTCTCTGATCTTTGCCTATCAGATGTATTTACTGAAAACAATCCTATCTGCTCTAGTCTTTGTTTTGAGAAACTAAACAAATGAAACTCTTCTAGTCTCCTCTTGTTCTAAAACCTCTGATCATCCTTAATGCCCTTCTCTGTACCTGCTAATCTTCCTTGAACATGAGTGAACCTGTATCTTCTAGGACTGTGTTTGCCCTTCCATATCAGATTGGTGGCTCACAGTTATCCCTCAGAGCAAGTAATTCTCTGTGGTTTTTTTTTTTTTTTTTACCACCCTGCTTTTGTCATTCTCAAGTGAGTAATGTGATATTCAAGTGATTAATTTTTAACTGCCTGTCTTTATACTTTGTCTATTCTATCTCAAATTCTGTCATTAAGTTATTGCTGATTGATGTTCTGATCCTTCTCTGTATTAGCAAAGCCCATGTCCTCAGCAAATTTCTTTATGACATTCCTACAGCTGTGCCAGAGTCATTAACAAAACAAGTAAGAGTGGCTCAAGAGGACTTCCACTCTCTGTCCAGCATTTCTCCTTCCCACAGAGATCCCTGTCCTTGGCTTTAGCAGTTCTGCACTTGCCATCCACACTAATCCTCATCTTCTCAACTTCAACTACTAATTTCCCATATGGTGTAATATCAGATTCTTGACTCATGTCTGGATAGAGTATATCACCTGTATTTCATTTGTCTTGGAAAAAAAAAATCAGTCATCAAAGAGAAATACGAGGTTACACTGAGCTCCTTTAATGTGCCAGTTCTTTCTAAATCCTGAGGTGGAAATCTGCCAGGGCACCTTGATCTGTGCACATGGAATTCTGTAAGCTTTTCCTTCCGTCTTACATGTGATAATTTTCATTCCCTTAAGTATGTTCCTACTAGAAATCCCATCTTTGCCCCATTGTCCAATATGATCATCTCTACTGAAAACATACATAAAGTGATTTTAATTCATTTTGGACCATAATGTAGACTGGTCTAATCTCAATCCCATTCTCACTATATAATTACCACGTTTTCCCTCTTTTCTGTATTTATCTAACTGAAACCTTCTACCATCTGTTTCATTTCCTTTTCAAAATCTGATTCACAACTTTACTTTTGACATTTCTCATTCTCCCTTTTTATTTTTTGACCTCAGCAAATTAATTTGGGAAGAGTGAGGCAGTCTTGCCCCAACACTCTTCTTTGATGCCACGCTCCTAGCAAAGATGACAAAAATAGCTCATAAAGCAGGTCCAGAACTGCTGGACTGAACATGCCCCTGGCACAGGGGCTCAGCCCTGTGCAGGGTGATGGGCCCCAAAGGCAGGTGGTCATTTCCTGCAGTGGTTCCCCTCCAGACCACTGATTTCAGTCCCTGGCTGCATCTGAATTGAACTGCACTGATCTGAACACCCCATTGCTGCTCAGACGTTCTGCTCATCTCTTGCCTACTCTCAGCAAACTCTTGCATGTATTTGGGGCTGGTTGTTCATCCCTCTGGTTTTGGAGTGTTTCCCTTCAGGGTTTGTCCTCCTGCATGTTCCAGCTAGTTTTGGAATCCAGTTCCATCACATTCAACTCCTCAGGTCTTCAGTGCAGTTGACTGCACTCCTTTGTTCCCTTAATTTCTCAACATCTTTGTGAGATGAATCCTTTGGTGTGTGACTACAGACAGTGCTGGAGATTCAGCCCTAATGAGGTACCCTTAAAAACTTCACCAGAGTCTTCAGAGGCTCTGGATGACTCAGAGCTCAGAGCTTTAGAGACAGTGAAAGAACTTCACTTGCCCTTCTGTGTGTGAGACACTGTAACCCTTCTCAGGATGAACTAGCATTTTCATTTTATAGACAACTGAGACATAGAGATCACACTTCAGAACATACTGCACTCTATGAGGAATTAGTGAAGTGCCTGAGGTGAAGAACAAAGCCTCCTAACCCCACTGAGATCCCTGCAGCAGTCAGACCTTGCTCACCTGAAAATGAGGTGCCTGTGCCAAGTTAGTTGCTTTGAATTCTGTCTGGTTCTTGAAGAAAGCAAAGCTCACCCAGACTTGGGATTGACCTGTCCCAGACACACAGCCAGGACAGGTGGCAGAAGCTCAGCTCAAACTGGCTGGACAGGGCCAATTCTAGAAAAGAGGAGACAAACACTCAAAACACATGATAAAAATGTCCTGGTCACCCAAACCCTCTTAAAAATCACTGCCAGGTAGGGTGTCTGTATTCAAAGTGGGATTTGAAGCTCAGCAGGGATTGACCCACACTCACTGACTTTCCCCACTGCCATGAGAATCACTCCAGGATCCTGCTTGTGACATGTCCTTCCTTTTCCTGTTTTCTGAGCTGCAGAATGGCAGCAGCACAGCCCTCGCTTCCCAAAACAGCATGAGAGACCTACCACAGCACTAAGGTCATGCTGCCGTCCCAAAAAGATGGAAGATGGATGGAAGCTCTTCCACTGGCAAACTGATGCATGTTGCATCCCTGTAGAAGAGATGAAATGGCAGAGCAAAGCAAATTTCTCTCCTCTCCATTAATATACTTGTAAATACTCTGGAGGGGGAGAAAAAAAGTGCCCCATTCCCAGAGCGTGTTGAATTCACAGTGCTCTGCTGAGCACCTACTGACCTTGGCAGTGTCACAGGACTAGTGTTTGTCTAAAAAAGTAACCTTGTGAACAGGCTCTTTGCTTTGGGAGGCACAAAGCAGTCTTGTCTTCCAAGTGTCCAAGCCTTCTTTTCATGTCTGTTTAGTCCTTCAGTAGCCATTTATTTTTGGCCTTGAGAGAAAAACACAACTCCACATTAAAGGGATGGTGTCCAGTTAAACCCACAAGCTGCACCACCCTTTGCTCCCCCCTTGCAGGGGAAGGCAGTGGAGGAGGCCAACAAAAAACAAGAGAAAAGTCAATCTATCGCCTGTTGGGCACAAAACTGCTTTTGCTTTCTAGTGAAAAGGTGCAGAGCATCCTCAGCAGCACAGAGCAACTGGCCAGAGCCTGGATGCCTGAGGCTTTTGAGTAACAGTAATACAAGTCCAAGGGGTACATTTCCATTTGTCTTCATTTCCAAAAGCTGAGAGGGCTCAGAGAAGGGAGACGCCAATGTTCCACATTGTTATCTTGAGTTTGTGGTGGGTCTAACTGGCAATGCCAGACTTCAGCACACCTGTCAATGATACCAAATCAGAAACACACCCTTTCATGCTGCCCCTCAGTGCCCACAGCCCTTCCAGCCCCTTAGGACAAGGCTGCACATGCTGTGTGAGGAAGCTGAGGGTCACCACTCCCTCCTGAAGCAGCTGCATGCACATGTCCACCCCATTCCAGGTAAGTGCTAAGCCAGTGTTCAGGCCTCCAATGGATTATGCTCACCTGTTTAACTCCATGCAGGAGAGGTATTCCCAGACCCAGTGCTAGCTTTGTCACCTCCAGCAGCGTCTCATGACTGTGTGTGGCCTGAGGCAGCTGCAGAAGGGCCATCTAAGGGCTCACAAAGCTGAAGCCTGAGGCACAAAGTTCAAGGCAGAGGTTCTGTATGGACAGTGTGTGTGGTCAGGACCTGCATTCCTTCGGGGAGAGGCAGAGAGGAGAGCAGGACTGCCTCAGGAGCTCTCCTGACAGGATCTGTAAGAGGAAATAAGCTCATTTTGGCCACAAACTATGTTTTGGGCCACCCAACAGCATTCAGCATCCCAGGTCAGGGATAGCACGGTGACTGAGCTGGGTCCCATGAACAGTCACTAAAGCACCCTGCTCTCAAGCTGCAGGACAGCAACTGCAGTCCTGCTCCCTGAAATCAGTGGGACTCTGGCCACAGTCCTGATTCATCTCCCTCCTACATCAATACCTTATCTTTTAGGTCCATTGACTTCAGTGACTGGAGCTGTCAGGCCCTGGAAGTCCATGAAGGCATGGCTGGGCCCAAAGAAATGGAGACAGCAACTCCTGGAGGACAGAAGCTGCAATCCGTGTCTGCCTCACGCTTAGCGAGTTAGGGGCATATTAACAACGCATCGCTCTGAGTAAGTGCTCCTGGCTGACTTTGGCAAGGGGCACTTTGAGAAGGATAAAACTGCATTTTCATTCCTGAGAATCCTCCTCCAGTAATAAGATGTGCCCCGTGGGATGCTGGTAACATATTGGTATTGTCTGCAGAGTAGCTGAGGGCTCAGGGCTGACATTGCTAAACCATCCACACGAACCCCACTGAATGCCACCAGTCCAGACCCAGGATTTACAGACAGTCACAGGTAGGCTGTCCTCCAATTAGTCTGGGAATCTAAAAAAAACCCCAACAAACTCAACCCAAACCCCTCAATAATTTTGTATTCTTTCCTTTGCATATAAAACATCATTAAAATAATTAGAAAAACAGATGCATTGTATCAGTAACTGACAAATTAAGAATTCAGTCATGGTTGTTCAGAAATCCACTGCCTCCTTGCAGTACCAGTAATTATTATTTATAGCCTGCTCTGCAAGGAAAGCAATCCAGAAAAACGAAATTATTATAATGTAATGCACTCATCCCCAGGGAGAAGTCTGGTGCAAGTTGCAGCCGACATCTCACACCATTTTCTTGTCTTGAATTTTAAACTTTATTGTAAGTACTGTTTGTGTATTTTGCAGAGAATGTCTCGGTTCCTCTATAACAAGTACCCATTTTATTCCTGCTGAATTTCATTAAACTTACTCCTGATTTATAAGAGGCAGATCCATATTACTGCTTTATAGAGCAATCTCTTAGCTGCCTATTCACAAGGATGTGCAGCCTGGCAAAAGAATGAGCTGAGGGAATGAGCTGGGTGGCAGATGAGCTATTAGTCTCGATGATATCACCATAGCATCTGGAGCAGTTACACGCAGCACTAACACAGGGTATGAGAAATTCTCTGCTCTCAAAAAGAGCTAACAAAGAAAATACACAGAGGGTGGGTATGGAAAAGCTGTAGAAAAGAGAAAGAGCTGTATAATGTCACATCACCAGCAACTGAGAGAGGCAGGAGCGAAGTATCTGTCTCAGCCCCCTCCAGCTTCATGCTGCCTTTGCTCATTTCTGGTTCTGCATCTCAATATGATGCATCTTTAACTGCAAGTTCAATTCAGAAAAAAAAAAGCGGTTTTTTTTCATATTTGCTAGGAGAACTGGCTTTCTACTGGTTGTGCAAACAAATTCTTTCCAATGACTAATACCTGTCTCCTGTGCTGAAGACATCAGTCTCTGCATGGATCAAATCTTAATGAAGCAAAGCTCTCTTCTCAGAAAAAAACATTTCCCATTTTTTCTGCAAGGATTCCTCCTCACAACTGCCCTTGTTTAGCCCTATGATAATTTTATGATGCACTCCCTACATAACTCACAGTACTTCTCAATATTGTGTGCCACAAGTGTTTACAGACCCATTTTTGTGGCAGATACCAGCCTTTTGACATTCCACATTTCCTGTTTCACTGGAGCCAATCACTCACTGTTCAGTACTGAGATGCAAGTCCCTAATTAATTTATACACAACAAAGCACTTCAGTCATTGCAATGAAAGCGTAATGGAGAGCAGACCATTAGCAAAAATTGGCTATCAAGCATGAAGAAATTATTTCCTTTTCATGTTTCCATCAATATTAAGATTGATTAATCATCTTGCAAAAAACCTCTCCCCCAATACCAAACTGCCTTTACACTTTTCCAACAATGCTGGATGGGATACCTGTGCCAGTTTTGTTTTCTCTCACAGCAAGGAAACCTCTCTGATGTGCTGAGAAGAACTGGGAACTTCACAGGGGACTTCACAACAGGTTCAACCCTACTCATATTCTCTTTATAGAATCAGAATATAATAGCCTGGTTTTAACAAAAAGAAGTCAAGATTAAATTCAATATATTCTGAAGGAGTGAAAATTCCTAGCAACAGCTGAAAGGGAAGTGGAATCTATAAATGCCTCTTTCATCTTTATCAAATTACTATTCAGTGCAGTTACATTTATTAATAACAACATCCCTTAAAACACATTGTGAAAACCCATTAGCAAAAAATGCTTTAAAGCATTCAACAGGCTGTAACAGATGATTTACCAAAAGCTAAAACAATTAAACACTATGAGCAGAGTGGGCATTTTCATGGGCCATGGAGCTTGGTACGGGGACATTATGGTATGATCAGAAATGGAAAGTTTGCATAACATAATTTTTTAATTCTATCATCTCCATTAGCAAGGAGATAGGCAAGCTAAGAGTGTTTCCTGACTCTTCCTTCATCTCACTTCCAGATGTACTCACCACTAAAATTGCTGATGGGCATGTCAAAGTTGTCACCCGTGGCATTTGTTACACACTGTGGTACCAGACTGCTCTGAATCAGGTGCAGAGAGGAACCTGTGAAAGCAGATCACTGCTCCCTGAGGAAACATCCTCTGACTGTTCCAAACCCTGACAAGAAGAGTCCTCCAAGATGTTTAATTATCCCCAGGAGGATCTGACCAGCGCTGCATTGTTTTCTCCTTCAGCACACCCTGCACTGGCTCTGGAAATTCTCATATTCCCCTCCTGTATTTCTTAACTTGTTCTTTTAAACACAGTTGAAATGTCCATCACTGCTGAGCAATCACTGTGAAAGAACTGGATATTGAAAAAATATTCTAAATTCAGGTGGAGGTTTCTGTCAATATTTTCCCACAAAAGAAATTTGCCGTTCCTGACTTTGGTGCACACCCTGCAACACAGAAGGTTCGCTCAGGTCCCGGGGGATGGTTCCAGAGGGACTGACTGTGAGTCCTTCTCTTGGCTGATTCCAGCTCAGAGCTGAGAACAATAATGGCACAGAGAGCTGCGCTCATTCCCCAGCCGTGACTGCAGCTATCGCAGCCTCCCGCTGCACCAGTGTAAGGAGGTTTTTGATGACATTTTCTTTGTTGCTGCAGAAGGCAAAGCCTGAGTCAGGGATTAAGGGAAAGGCAAAGGGGAAGGGGCAGGAGATGCAACCACAGCCGTGGAGGGAGTGAAACAGCAGCTCTGGGCTCTCCGTGCACTTTCTGGGCTGCACAGGGGGTTGCTGTGGGCTGCATTAGGTTTTGGCTGACCTGCTGATAGATCAGGTTCCCCTTCCAGATTTGATCATTCCCTAAATCCGTAAAGAGATGGCTGAGGCGGGTCAGATTGTTTCTGAGGCAGGTACGCACAGTGCAGCCCAGTTCCCTCCAGAGTGAAAAGTTCTTTGAACATCTAAGCTGTAGGTTTAGTTCACCCCAGCTGACAGACAGACCTGAGTCACAGACCAGCCACCCTTGTGCTCATCTGTTCCCCTGGGGCCTTCCACTTGGGAGCACAAAGCAGTGGCAGAACAAATTTGTGGCAGAATGTATCTTCTGTAATCACAAATGAGCCAACTTGTTAGATCATTTTCTGTCCCAGCTGAAAGTGCAGCTCCATGATTGCTTGTGATTGAGCAGAACTAAAACCCACATAATTACACGGGCCAAGGCACAGACATCAGCAGCTACAGATGCTGGTGCTTAGCTTGGAAAATGCAGCACATGGTGGGAAAAAGAAAGCTGGAAATGAAGTGTACATTCCACCTCATCTCCGCTGTAGAGCTTTTGGCCTTCAACTTGTGCAGAGCAAAAGGCTGGAATTTCTCAGGTGTAATGACAGATTGTGTGGCACAAAACACCAAAAACTGTGTCAGTGCTTGAGCTGGTGGGTTCAGCTCGCCCAGCCAGATGAAAGCAGTCTGGACTAACGCTGGTGAGACAATACTTGGCATCTCACAGGCACATCATTCTTGGCTGTAACATCCCCCTCCTGGTTCATGTTCTGTTTTCTCTGTTGTTGACCTCCAGTAATGGAAGAAAGGGGTTGGACGGGGAGAGGAAAAAGAGAAGGCAGTGGATGGTGCTGGGAGCAGAAGAGAGGCCTGAAGCAATGGGAAAGAGAAAGAACAGATGTGGGGCTTGGAGGAAAATGGAGACAGGGAATGAAACAGATACACTTCCCCTTTGGGAGGGTGGGCTGAGCCAGTGTGAACAAAACAGGGCTAAAATGAAAGGGAGGAAACCAGAGAAGAGAAGAAAGATGGAACAAGGGAGATCACAGAGAACGACAGGAAGCAGCACTAAGAGGACAGAGAAGAAGGCTGGGAAGCGTTGGGGAAAAGCAAACAGTGAAAAAAAACTTCAGGAATATTATGCAAAAGACAGAATTAGAAAAAAGTCCTATGAAAATGCCAGCAACCCAGCTGCTGAAACTCCTGTACACTTACATCAGCATCACACCACAGATCAGCACCAGGTTTGGGGTTGATTTTTAATTGCATTAAATGCTTTCAGCAATGCAGAACATGAACTTCAGCTCCCACTGAAGTCAGAGTGGTTTAGAGGTGCTTACAGCCACAGGAACACAAGACCCAACTTGATAAAGCCCATGAGACTGGAAGCTATGCTACTACCTTAAGAATAACCAGCTCCAACTCCCACTTCAATACCCAGGGTGATAAGGATCAGCAGGGGCAGGAAGGGAGCCCAGGGCAGGGACACTGCCCAGCTCTGCCCTGTGCCACAGAAGCCATTTGCTTCTTTGCCTCCAATGAGCAGTGAGGTCCTTCATTTATATGTCTAAGCTTGAGTAGGGGTAAGAAGCATCCTCTTTGCTGCTTGAAGTGAAATGTTTGGCTTATTGGTACGGCTTGTTTAATTTGGCTCTTGGTGCTTGGTCAGTGTTATTAGAGAAAGCAACAAAAATGCACAACAAGGAACTACATTAAAACAACATGGAGTTGCAATGCAAACCAAAGAAAGCAGGAGGGCAGAGTGTGGAGACAGCCATTCCCTCCTACAATCATCCTCTTCTCCCTAAATATGGAGAGTGTTACGGTGGAGGGGTGGAGGGCCCAGTGGTCACTATTCATCTGGGAAGTGTCAGATCTGTATCCAAGTTTGGCTCCTTCCCCCAGTGCCAGGGTGGCTGCTGAGGTCACAAGTGGGGGTAGATATTTCACGCTGATGCAAGATGAGAATTCAAAAGCACTGAACTCCCAAAACTGTAGCTTCTGCCAGAGTTTTGCTTCAGTGCAATCTCCCCAGAGGCAACCAGTGTCCATCCTCAGCCATATCTCCATCCAATCTACATAAACCATCATTAGAATGCACCTTAAGTGTTCTTCCTCTCCACACATCACTGCTGAGCTGCTTCCAGACTGAGTTCTTACACTTGCCATGTTTTTCCATTGTTTCCTTGTGACTGTATAATAAGGGGCAGCTCCCCCCACCACAGAGAGGGGCTGAGATACGTCAGTGACACACATCACCTGCCATGGCTGGTGCTCACTGCTTGAGCCCAGCCTTTGCAGCTCAGTCAGATATCTTGGTTTCTCCTCTGGCCTTGAGATCTTTAATTTGCCCAATTTTATTAACTGATCTGAGCCACAGCTGTGTCCCCACATTTCTTCTGCACCATGAAAATCACAAGCGCATGTTACATCTGGGACAATGGTGAGGTGATTGCTGCAACGCCTGGGATTCCTAAGGAAACAAAGCTTTACATGTGTGTATTCACTGTGTGTGTGTGTGTGTGTGTGTGTGTGTCTGAGCAGTTCTTGAACAGCATCAGACAATTTCAACACAACAGAGGAGAGGATCTCTCAAAGCTCTGAAGCTCCCAGAGGTGCCTGAAGACGACAGCTGGAGGATAGAGACACCATGAGTATTCCCTGAGGAAAAGGCAGGAGTGAGTGCTCCCTCCACAGCAGACAGTGGAGACAACACACAGGTGAAATGTCATTAGACCTCCTGATGAGGAAATCAATCCTTAATATTCTCAGTGTGCTTGAACACCTTCTCTTGCCACTCCTATGGAAGCTGGACCCTGCTGTTACATTCACAGCTTTCCTCACTCACCGGCCTTTCATCCTGAGGTCCAAATTCCAGGGGAAGGGGGTCCCTGAGTGCTACTCAAAATGGGTAATGAAGGCAGCAGTGAGAGGATCCAGGTGCAAGATGCTGGAGCTGCCCCTCAGCACATCCATTGTTCAAGTCCAGGGGCAGCTTTAGAAGGTGGTGTAAATGACAGGAACGGGATCACTGGCTTGAGCAATGTCAGCACGTCCCTTCCAGGGCATTCACTCCCCTATGCCTTGAAACGACAAGTTACTGTTTAACAGCAGACCTCACAGGGAGGAATGTTTTTCTGTATTCATGGCCTCTAACAAGCATAGCAATTGTTTACTGTACTCTGAGCAACCCAACAGTAGCTATAATGTAATAATTATAGAGAAACCTTCCTAAAAATATATTTCCAATGCATCAGCATAACTCCAGCTGGCACTGAAAGCATGAGTTCAGCCCAGCTTGAGGATCGGATCATGCACTACGTTTTGTGCAGCTGTGCAAGGACTCCCGTGTGCAGCTCTGGAGCCAATGCTTTGCACTGATGGAGGGAAGGACAAGAAGCAGCCAGAAGAGCCACAGGTTCTCTTCTCCATGGTTAATGACAACAGAAAACACCAGGACCATTTTCAAACTGGATAAGCTGAGGGTTTGGAAATCATAGCAACAGCATTTTCTAATCTGGGTGCTGGCTTGTAGGTCTCTAGTTTTAGAGGTTCAGTCTGTGTCCAGGCTGCACCAGCATTTTTCATGGAGAGGATTCATTATTATTATTATTTTATTTCACCCACACATACTAGAATAGCATCTAGAGGACCCTGCAAGCTCCCTGGAGGATCCTTCCTTGTGCTCAGTATTAGTGAACTCTAGCTCATGCTACTGTGCTTCAACTTCCTCACCTACAAACAGGGCCAAGACAAAAACCCTTCAACCTATGGGTGTGTTCAGGTTTGGAAAACAATCCTAGCACCTTGAAAGGAGGTTCCCTAGAAGCCCAGTCTGCAACTTATTGCTTCAATTTAAAAAGTGTGTATTTTACAATCTACACTCTGTTTACACTTCTTACAGCTATCTCTCTAAAAACAGCTGGGCTCTGGTAGCTCATGGATTAGGCACAGCTCGTCAAACAAGCAGGCTCACCAACCTTCCACAACACACAGCACTTCTGTGTAACTTTGCAGGCTGTGTTTGACCTGTCTGAACTTGAACAGTCACCACTGATTGATTGGCTTCTAAAAATACCCACCCGCCATGGTTCGAAGTCTGGAGAGCTCTTGTTGATTTAGATGGAGACTTTCTTGCTGGTCAGAGGCTAAGACAGACATCTGACACCCAGGCTCTGCTCCTGCCTCCTGCTCAGGGAGGGACCAGCAGAGAGACCCAGGCCTGTTTCACACTCTGGCAGCTCTCAGTTGTGGGGCAGGATGAAAGCAGCCCTACACACCCCTTCTCTTCCTGCACCCTCATTTCCAGGCTCCGCCTGCAGCTGTTGGTACTCAATGGGATGATTGTAGCCACCAGGAGCTGGAAGTGCCACCACAGTGATGGGAGAGCTTCCAGAGGCAGCCACATCCAGCAGAAGGCATGGCAGCACTCCCTGAAGGGAGATGCAGACACATTCACTGCCACAACAGCCACCAGGGGAAAAGCCAGGCTGCCACCTCCAGTGGAGGCAGTGGATCTGTAACCTGTCACTGCTGGCACTTTTGTAGCAGCTCCCCCATCCATCATCAAGCCAGCTCTGAGACAGAGCTCCATCAGAGGATAAAAGCTACTTTGGGCTCTCTGGAAGACCCCAGCTAGACAGGGATACCAGGCTGATAGAAGAAATTAATGCAATTCTGGGAGGATGTGGGACTGGAGATGATCACTGCAGCCAGACCCCACTTTCACAGCCCCACATTCAATCCTTTTTGTGTACAGGTTACAAAATGGAACCTGGCTCTTGCAGAACTTATTGCTGCAAGACCCAGAGCCCTCCTTGTTTCCACCTTAAGTGTATTGCATGACAGTTTATAATCATTCTGTCAGCCAAAGATTTCCTTTCTTTTATATAATATCCTTCCTCTGCAGCAGCTACAGAAAGCAGTACCCTCACTCCAGTTCTCTTATGCTGAACAAGCCACACTCCTTTGGCTTTTCCTTGCAAGCACCACTCATTGTCCCAGTCACCTTCTAAACTCCACTTTGGATTTATCCTTCCCAAAGATGGATGATGAAAACTGACCATGGCTTTTCAGATGAAAGTTCAGCTGCTCCTTGTACAGTGGCAGCATCTTTTCTTCATCTTTTTTGGAAACAGCTTGCCTGATAAACCCTATGATCTCATTTGGCTTTTGTGTTCAGTTTTAAAAGGAGTATAAAGCAGGCTCTCCAGTATTTCACTTAATTTTTTTTTTTTTTTTAGTGTTTGTTATCTGGAAAGAAGAGAGTAGTTAAACTGCCTTTTTAATTAAATTCCTTTAAATCTTTGAAAACAATAAAGAAAGAAAGATAGCAAACAAAGTAAGACAGAAGAATTACCATGTGTATGACCAGAGGTATTTTTTCCCGTAACACATTTATATATAAATCTCTTTTCCCAAAAACTTGCAACATTTCTCAGTTGTTCAGTCTGTCTCCCGGGTAACTTGACACCTCACAAGAGGAGCCTTGTGCCTCGACTCTTTAGTGGGACATGAGTCTTAGGAACTGTTGAAATTCTCCTTTAAATGAAGAGTATTCCTAGTTTCTGGAAGGTGAGAAGAGCTTGTGGTACTGCATCCTTCTCCCTTTGCTTCTCTCCCTCTTCACAGAGCTAATGAAAAAGGCTCTGAGCAGCAGTAACTTCATTAAACCGTGGTCCCTTTGGGCACACAGACTCTTTCTGTAGGTCTGGGAAAAGCTCCTAAGAATTTACATGAGCAAGGAGATAGTAAATAGGCTTAGATTTGCTGTAAAAGGATTCAAATCTGCAGTGTCAAGTGTTCAGAGTGCCATACATTAAAAATAAAGTTGAAAATGCCATGGCTTAGCTGAAATAACCTGACAAAGGTCCTCTGCTGTCAGCACAGCATCTACAGGATGAGATCTCACCACTGGCACTGCATGTGGCAGAAAGGGCGTCTGTCAGAAGCTCAGACCCTGTCATTTAATCAAATCTCTGGTGCAATAGTTCCGACCATAATGAAGACATCTGAGCACAGAGCTGCATCCTGCTGCATCCTGCTGCATCCAGTGTCTCCCTGTGCTGGAACCATCAGTCCCAAGAGATTGGGGCAGCTGGAAGCACCAGTGTGACCAAGTTTCTCATCTCCTACTGCTCCAGCTGGCCCCAAGTAGCAGAGTGGACATAAAACACTGTAGGTTAGATACATGCAGTCTAAAACCACAGATAGACTGGAATGTGTTTGCCATTTTCTCTGGAACTGGGGAATCTGGAAGGTGCTGGTGTGCAGGTTGCACAGTCTGTGGGACAGCCTGTACTGCAGTAGCACCTCAGAGTTCTCTCCAATATTGGATCTTTGTCTCCAAAACCAGACCTTTGTGGTAGTTGGTGCTGCTTTTAATGTATATTCAGCCCCTTCAAAGTACAGATTTCAGAAATGTAAGACTGGGTATTTAGGTTATTTCACTGTCTACCAAATGGCTCTCAAACATTGCTTGCTGCTTGCCCTTTAGTAATAGTTACTTAAGGCAAGCTTTTTCACAACTTGCCTGATTTCTTTTTTATTAATTGCTGTTATGTGGGGTTTTTTTGGTTTGGTTTTTTTGTTTGTTTTTGTTTTTTTTTTAATAAGGAGACAACGCTTTTTGTGTCTCCTTTCTCGGACACCACTGCTCTCCCAGGGACCTCTCAAACACCAAGGCCAGAAACCAAGTTCAGTTATTGTAGGTTGAAGTTAATCTAAAATTGGTGACTTGTCAATTTTAGCAGTTTTAATTTCCCAACTGTCTGCTTGGGTTACACACACATAAAACTTTTAAATAATATGCCTTCTCTCTCTCCCCACACAGAAAACCCCTGTGTTTCCCTGTCTTCCATAGAGTATGTGACCTTTAGCTGCTCTCCCTTGCTTATCAAGTCAAGAAATTCATTCAGCTCCTCAGCAGCTCCAACCACTGACTCTCCATCCACATTCCTCTAAAGGCCCCACCAGGTCCTTGATCAGTTTAGAGAGATTTATACTTGTGTGCCCCTCTATATCCTTCCTCCTCGGGCTTTGATTTACCATTGCGGTTTCCTTATCACTCTGTAGCACTTCCTACGTGTTTGTCTTTACAGCTCCTCGTTTTCCCTCTCTGAAATCACCCGAGCTGTGTTTCCTTAATGGCAGTGGGAAAAATTCACCCCTCAGAGAGGCCTTTGCAAGGGGCTGTGCAACCCTGACCTCCCGAGGAACGCAAATGGCATTTTGCTCCTCATGCTGGCCCTAAGCACAGGAAGAACTTTCAACCTAAATCAGACTTCCTTGGGCAGTTCTCAGACCCTTGCCTGCTTTTACATTTCCTGTGCATTCTCTGAAGAAAAGCTCTGTGGCCTCCACAATGCAGGAGGAAATCTGACCTTTTTCACCTGCTTTCTCAGTCCCCCCTCTCCAGCCCAGCACCACTTTCTCTTGCACAGACAATTTCACAGCTGCAAAATTTTGCTCTTCATTTTTTTTCACCCTCCTGAGTTTTTGATCTATTCATTAAACAGTTTGTGTTACCCCACTAAAAAACATGAGTAATGGGAAAATGCAAGGTTGTGCTGGAAAGGACAGTGGGTGGGGTGACCACCATCCTAAGGATCCCCATTAGGGCCTCTTGGGGTCCCAGGTGAACTGATCTGGACAAGAATGATGGATCAAAGGGAGCCACAGCCCCCTCAGTGCTCAGCTGCTCCTTGGCTGGACCCAAGGTTCAAGTTCCCCATCTTTTAACTCAGCCTTTGAAGTTACTTTCACATTCATTCTCCTGCTCCTAAATATTCCCCTCTGCAGGGATTAAAGCTGGTTGTAAAATATCTCACTAATGTTTACGATCACTATTACACCTGTTCCTAGAAGAATTTCACAGTCAATTGAGTCACATTATTCTTTTCATATTGGCCTTTCCTGCCCTGGTGTCCAGATTTCCCAATCACATGAACCAAGAGAGAGCTCTGGCAGGTTATGAATTCAGAGCATTCTTTAAAGTGTTTTAAACTCAAATCCTCACCAAATGCAGACATGCAAGCCAGGCAGATAATGAGATGTCTTCAACCAGCTGAACTGCAAAAAAAAAGAGAGAATGTTTCCTGTAAACATTGCCTCTAAAGCACTGGGATGTGTATGGCCAAGAACTGAAGCCAGCTGCTATAATTTCTAGATCAATTTTACCCAAATAAAGGCATTCCCACTCTACATCGCACAGCTTTGATCCTTGAAGGAGAGGAGGAATTTCAGTTACCAGTGTGAGTTCATACTGATCTGGATACAACCAATACTCTAGCATGCAAGAGGCTGGGGAGAAAAGCAGGGGAAAAATTTAAGCTTTCTTTGGCATCTACTCAACCTGAATTTCCCAACAGAAAAACAAAAGCTCGGCACTTATGGGTGAAATTCCCCCATGATAGAGTAAGCCTTGTCTTTCAAAGAGGAGTTAAGGCAGGCAAAGTCAGGCCATTTGGAATTAGACTCCACAAAGCCTAGCTAGAAGCAGGAATGGGAAATAGAACCTTTGGGAGTCCCCTACTCCCACCAAAATCACCTGGAAATCCCAGGAGAGGGAGAGTCTCTATTTGTAAAATACTTCTGGCCAGAGTTCAATTTTCACTGTGATCACTCACTGCCAATCAACCTTCAGCCCCTTTTCTCCTGTAACCTACTTCAGCTGTTAACACCAAGCAGCAATAAAACCATATCCATGTTCACTCAGAAATCACATTGAAATGCCTTCATGCAAAGGGAAAAGTTTCACATCCTACACATCAGATTTCCCGTGGGAACATCTTTCAGACTTCCAGTATAATTTTTCCAATAGGAAAAATCAAGTCCTATAGTAAAGGCTGATCTAATAATTATACTCACAAGGATCACTCCTCATCTTTGAGTGTCCGTGAAATTGTCCTAGAGATACCACAGCTATATCCTCCTCTAGTTCTAAGGAAAATCTTATCTCATCCACTGGGTTACAGTAACTTCCAGCACAGTGTTCAATAGTTATAGCTCTGTCCTAAAAGTCTAATTGCACAACACAGTAAAAATAGATGCAACACGAGGACTTACAAAAATGTACTGCAATGTCAAACAGCTCTGCTAAAAAAGCACAATGGCAGGCCGTGGTCCTGCAAAGCCCCACATGCAGTCACGCTGCTTTTTCACACATTTGGAACAGCTTTTCAAAAATCCATGCAGCTAGCCATAACAGGCAAGGCCTTTTGCAGGACCAGGGAACTGCTTTACTTGTTCTACTGGTGGAAAATTAGATCTGCTCACTCCCATATAACCTCTTTCAAACACTATTGAATTACCTAAAAGTTACTAAAATTAGACTAACAAATAAATTACTTTGCAGCCGAGCAGATAAAATGTGACTGTTTACATACGATTTAATCCTAGGACTAAGATTAAAGACTACTTCAAACAGAGCCTTTATCCAGTATGTCATATAAAACTCTGTTTGGTTTCAGCAGAGCTGAGAATGACTTTAACAACCTTGTTAATCACAGATTAAGAATGGAAAAGATCCTACTTGGCACCAGGTGTGCCATTAATAACAGCTGGGATGCAGGGGAGCTGCAGGATGACCCAGCTGGAGCCCCAAGGAGGAGCTCCAGGGCTGGAGCTGTGCCATGCTTGGAGCACAGGCACGGCCGGGCACAGCAGCTCCAGAGCAGCCCGTGGGGACAGGATCTCCTCAGAGCTCCCTTCTCACACCAGCTCTGCCTGAAGTCCTCTAAGCCTGTGGTGAATCCACTTGAAAAGTCAGCAACGATCCCTGCAAATCCAAAATTGCCTAAATCAGTGGTTTCTAGCCCTAATGAAGTCCCCTCCCTTTTTGTTGGTTTGTGTCTTGGATGAAACAAGGCAAAAAGGCTGATCCTCAACTTTCCCTTGGCAAGGGCACTATGGGCATGTGTTTAAACACATGTTAAGGCCTTTGTCCATCTCTGGGAAAGCCCAGCACTCCAGAGGCACAGGCAGGGGCTGAGCACAGCCTTTGTTGGCACAGCCAGTGGAGCTCCTGCCACCCTTCTCTCTGGAGCCCACAGGCACCTGGCACCAAGGCCAGGCTCAGGGCCAGGCACCTGGGCACTTCTCAGGGCAGCTGCCATCTGCCAGCCCTTCACCTGGCCAGCCCTGTGCCTTCTGCCCTCCCTCTCTCCAGGGGACTCCTCTGCAGTGCTCCACAGCACTGGTACAGCCACCACTGGCACAGCCACAGCCTCCAGCTCTCCCCTCCAAGAACACCTTTTTGCTGGGGTGGGAAACCAGCCACTCTCACGTTAGAGTGTGGTCCATGGCTGACTTGCAGGCACTGTCATGGAACAGATGTGAGGTGCAAATGGGCTGGAATAGGAACAAGGTCCAGGCCTACAGGACCCTGAGCCTCAAGTGAAGCCCTGCAAGGTCCTTTCTGCTCTTCCAAGGCAGAATTCCAGCACCACAACCAACCCCACCAAACCACACAGGGAGAAGAGAAGAGAAGAGAAAATCTGCTCCACATTAAACATATCTAACAATCATTTTTAAGCGCAACCACAAAGGCTTTGCCTGAGCAGCCCTTCTCATACTCATTTTGGGGGACCTCCCATGCAGCCTCAAGGTCCCCCAAAACCAGAGAGACATTGCACATCAGAACAATTTGGTTGCAACAGCTGCCCTGTGTCCAAGCACTGGACAATAACAAGCCTTCCCACCAAAAACCCAACACAGAAACTTTGCAAGCCCATCTTTTAAGTTTTAGCTCTTGCTCTGCAAAATACAGGTCTATATGGACAGCACACAGCACATTGGGATGGCATCCAAGGATCTAGTTGGCATTGCCAGCCCCAGCTCACCTCCAGCATGTGAAGTCAGCACAGCCAGCCTGACTGACCACCTGCAGGTGAATTATCTCCCAGTTGTTTGCTGTAGTCAAGACAAAAAATAAAGAGGGGACAGATATTTCTTTCCCCGGTATCATTTTAGAAGATGTTTTTCATAAATCTCCCAAAGGTAAGAAGCAGAAGAAAAGATCTGGAATCCTCCCTTCTGCTGTGCAGTAGATAAGCTGTGATTCAGCATGAAAGTCCTCCTGAGTTTTTCCTGGTTCCCATTACCACAGTGCCCAAATATCCCATTGTGAAACAAAGTCTCCCCCTGTGAGGTGCAGTGCCAATGCACAGGAAACATCAGGGGGTTTACAAAAGAGAAGAGCAATCCTGGCGCCTGATATTCTGAAAACGCTGTGCAGCCAACCTTTGGAAAGCAATTCCAAAATCCCTCTCATCAAAACAGAGGCTCCTAAAATCACTTCTCATATTTTATAATGTTGGTCAGATCTTGGCCCTGACAGTTTAGCAGTGGAATTCAAGTTTATGATCTGTACTCCACAGCCTTTACTTGCTGCAATTTACTGCATATTAAGGCCCAGGCAATTGCAGAGAGCACGCACAGAATCCTCTTCCAGCTTATATTGCACGTGGTTTGCGTTGTTTAGCTTTTATTGTGTGCTCCGTGCTATTAATGCCTTGTGTTCCTATAGCACCTCCCAGGTGAAGGACTCAACAGCGTAGAAAGGTAAATGCAACTGAAGAACACAACCAAGTCTGGCAGAACCCCCCACTCTGTGACTATTTTGACGATTTAAAGTTGTCTCGTAAAGTGCTGAGTGGTGCCTTTCTGCTCCTGCAAGAAGCATGTGCTCCTCTGCAGGCAGCTGCCAAGCTGGTGCAGGACCAGACTCGTTTATCCCTGCAGTTCCCCTGGCAGGCACTGGGTAAGTGACTCTGAGCTCTCTGCCCTTTCCACAGCGCAGAGCCAGCGCCTGCACGTACCCATTTCCTTGGGAAGCTCTGGAAAAGGGCAAAGCTGAAAAATGCACTGCTGTGCAGCCAGCCCTGATCCAGCGCCTCCTCCCCTGCAAGTCCCAAGGGCTTCACTAGCATGCTACTGTCAGTACCAGGAAAAAAGGAAATTCTCCTGAAGGTGTTTGGGAGCCAGAACTAAGTGTGCTGACAATTATTTTCTTTGCACAGAGCTGCCATGTATTCAGGTTTTCCTGAATAGTTCTTTTTTTCCTCATACAAATCATGCACAGCATAATTAGAAGACTTTATATATTTGCTGAAAAGGTGGGATTTTCAAAGGGAAACAGAGATAAGCAACTGCTTGTCTAGGATTCCTGGCCGTCCAGCAGCCCGTTTGAGAGTTGCAGTTGCTGGACTTTTGGTATTCCTGGTTTTGTCACCTATAAGGATCAGGTACACAACAGACATGGGGCCCTGAAGACCTGATCTCGGTGCTTCTAAAACAACCCCAGTGTCTGAGGTTACCCTGTGTGTGCAGATCAACTGCACAGAACACACACAGGATGCTTCCTGCAAATGCTGCATTCATTGTGCCAGTGGACAGATTTCTGCAAGGAAACATTTACCTCCACTTGGCTTTTAGCAAGTTTTCCTGTACCTCAGCCTGTCAGTGGGATGCTGTCATCAATCCACAAATCCTGCAAACACCCAGGACAGATATAATTTCAGTTGAATCAAAAAGGTCACCCAAGAGCAGCACAATAACACAACCAACTCAATCACACGGGGTATTTGTCAGATCTTGTTCCTGTGTGCTCTTCTCAAATCTGACTCTCTTTAGATTCTGACTGAGCCATCACACTTCTGCCTGTGCCCCCGGTACTCAGACATATGTTCAGCTTTGGTTAAATTTGACTTCTTGTTGTGTTATGCAACTGAGCTTTACTCAGTGTTATCTTTTGATTGACTCCTCCACTATTCCCCTCCCAATGGATTTATCTGAGGCCAATGACAGCCAGCAAATACTTACTAGAACTCTTGTCTTTGGCAGCACATGCTGGCAGTAAGTGTTTTCAGGCAGTTTGAGAAGTGGGTGTCACTTACATTAGCTCACTCTAAAATCTTGACTCACCCTTCACGCATATAATCCCTCCTGTAAATTCTAGGCCATGGATTTTAATAGAGTTTCCAAAGAAGGTGTGAGGGCCGCTGACTGTGCTAATTTAGTTCCTATTGATTTATCTTGTCTCCTTTCATGGCAGCAATCGTAAATGCTTCCTTTGCTTCACTCAGTGTTTGCTCCCTGTGTGACAAGTCTCTAGCATTGATGGAATGTGTTAGTGAAAAGTGCCTTGATGTCTGTTTTCAATATCACAGAGAAAGAGCCATCATCCAGTGACAGTCCCACTTTGGGAGAGCTGTCTCATTCAGCCTCTACCTGTTTACCCAGAGAGGAAAGCTGGGCCCTGTGACGTGAAGTCTCCATAGTAAGACACAAATAAAACTGCAGAAGATATTAAATAAACCTGTCTTTAGCACTGCAGGTCAGACTTGCTGTCACTGCAGGGCAAAGATGTGGAAGTCCATGGCACAGCAATGCAACAGAGGAAAACTGATGCTTCATTAGTGTGAGCCAAGGCTGCTCCATCCAGCCCTTGGTATGTGTGTTTAATTAGGGCTTGATCCAGTCCTGAGCCCTGAGAAAGGCCTGTGTTCCAGCTGCTTTTAGTTCTCACTCCTGATTTGAGTACTAATCACATATTTTTTGCAAATATAGCATGAAGCATTCCCTCTAGGGAAAAGGACATTTAAATGGAGCCTACAAAGACCATACATTTTCTCTTTGGTTATAATTATGTATTACATTAATGTTGCTTTTTAATGAACAAAACAAGTGGCTTAATCTTTATAATTACACATTTGAAAAGAAGAAATGTTACAGATGCTTTTTGCAGTGTGTTTCCCCTGCCTTCTTCACTGGGAATCCCAGCCTGTGCCTCTGAAGGAGATATGCTGGGACTGGCACTTGCCAGCTCAAATCCACAAACTTCTGGTTGTGCCAGTTTGTGAATTACAGACCTGCTGTCTGCAAATGACTGGTTTTCAAAGCAAAGGCAGCCATCATTTCAAAGGTTGAGAAAGAAATCTATCAAAAATCAGTGTATGTGGATTTTATTTATAAAGATCTAATTACATTTTGTTCTGTAATTCCAAAATGCTGTTTACACACACAGTGTGTATTTTTTCTTCCTCTTTTTGGCCATGAATACAAGCAATATACCTTATCATTCTCTTCTTCGATAATATGCCTGGGTTTTATGCTGGTAAAGTAACATCTTAGCCTATTGTAGCTTGTTACAGTGCCCTATAGAATTTTTATAGTATGTTACAGTCTGGTTTGGAGATCACCCAACTAAGCAATCTGCTTTCTTTTAAAAAATAACATAAAATACTGCCTTTTTCATAATGTGTATAAAACCATGCAGAAATCCAAGCACAGAAAATAAACAGAGCATTGCCAACACCAAGCATTTAGCAGTCCTGTCCTAGGCCACAAAATCACAAGTTTGCCTTACAAATCTTGTGATTCCAAAGAAACATAATTTTGGGTTTCCTCTATTTGCCCTTCTTCCTTTTAAAACTTTTTGTTTGTTTTTAAACAATTCTATGCAATCACAAAAGTTGTCAATTTACCTTCAGCTTTAAAGAATGCTGAAATTATCACATGATTACAGGATATGAGGAACCAGAGCTTTGAAAAACAACTGTAACAAAATCTATGGTAAAACTGCAAAAGTTGGTGCCCCGGCAGGCTGAAAGCCACTACCTGGCATAGAACAGACACATCCTCAACCCTTTTAACCCCCTCTGGGATGCTCAGAGAGCTAAGCAGGAGCTAAGACTGCCTTAAACATATGCAGCAGTTGCTTGTCTCCAGTACCCTTTGAAAATTCCAAGTTTTCATCTTACTATTTTACAGGTTTTCTGCTACCAAACCAAACAGGATTCCAGGCTGGAAGGGGTATTTCAAAATAGCATGAAATGCTTAGTTCAACCAAAAATATCATTTCCTTTAGCAGAGTTTTGAATACTTTTTTTTTCCCTGGGAAACACTGAAAAGATGGCATTATTGATCAATCCACAGCAGGCACTGCTTCCCTCAGTTGTTCTGCATAACTCTTAGTCTGGAAGCTGTTGTTCTCTCTGCTCTTGTGCTGATTCAGCTTCCACGGAGAGACATCCATGCCCTTCCTTAAGGACAGGCAAGTTTGGTGTCACTGAGTGCTTGACCAAACCCACGTGCAGCTGGGGCTCACCCAGGGATCAGAGCTGCACAAAGGGTTCTGGTGCTGTTGTGGGTTTATACACAAATCACAGAGTTCCCACACCTCTACAGGACACTTGTGAGTTACTGTGTTTGTTACACGGTAGAAGAAGCACCATACCCTGTGGAACCACGGTTTGGGAAGGGCTGGGCTGCAGATCCTTCAAGTTCACAAGATGGGCCTGCTCAGACTTCCCTGGTAAAACAAAAGCACTTCACTGTAGTCAGCAGGGCCAGACAAACAAGCATCAAATGACAGGTCATCTGTCTTCTGCAGCCCAACCTCAGGCAGGACTCAAAGGCCTTGCAGTAACAATACATGTGCCAAATACCTCTCCTTGGCTCTGCCCTGTGCCTGGAGTTAGCACCAAATCCTGGGCAGAGCAGGGCTCATTGCTCCCTGCCCCAGGCTGTCCTGATTCCTGAGACTCTCATGGATCTGCTCAGGAGTGGCCTTAGTGAGCCTCCACCAAAGCAGCCAAAACTCACTTGCAGACTGGGGAGCTGAGAACCATTTTTACCATCCAGGGCCAAAAGCTCAAGGCCCAGTCATGTAAATGATGTGCACAAGGAGCCCTTCCTTACATGAGCAGCCCCACAGCTCAGGCAGGAGTGCCTGGCTCCATGCATGGATCCATTTACAGATGATTTGTTCTGGAGTACATTAATTAGAGGGCATCTTTCACTGCAGCACTGGCTGCCAGTAGGAGGATTGTGAGCAGCAGATCTATTCTCAGTGTTGACATGTAAGGGTAGCATCGCTTCAGCAGTGATAGGAAGGTGTTGAAGGGATAAAGCCCACCCTCCCAGTAACTCCAGCTCTGGAATCACAGCAGGCCGTGATTTGCTCTGCTCCACAGCCCCAGCATTAACACTGAACAAGTGCCTGTGGGATTGCAAAAGCCTCCCTCTGTGCTTGGCATGTTCATAGGTAAAAGGCAAAGCTTATGGGGAAGCTAATGAACAAAAAGCAGTTGGGGAAAGATGCAGGCTCAGATCCATTTTAGATGCCCAATTCCTATTGACAAATCCCCTGGAGTTTGAAGGATACACACTGAACTGCAAATTCAGGGCCTCAGTGCTGCTGTGGAGTGGCTCACACTGACCTCCCTGAGATCACACAGAGGGTCTGGACTTCCCCATTATTGCAGGGAAAATCAGCCCTGCTCTCTCACCCTCTCCATCAAAGTACACAGTGGGAGCCAGACAACTTCCCCTTGCTGAGACAGAGGCTGGGTTGGAGTGTAGCAGCATTAATGGCCAAGCTCCCATGTCCACAGCCATCACAAGAGACCCCCTTGGTCCCATGAGACGTTGTGCCCTGTTCCCATCAGCTGACAACGGCCTTTTGTTCTAGCAGAAAAAAAAGAAATAAAAAAGTAGCATGGTTCTCTATGAAATTCCATTGTTCCTAAAATGTCCCCTTACATCTACCTCAGGCCACGCTGTGAGTCAGTTTGACACATCCAAGGGCTGTTTCGCAAGGCAGCGCTCTGTGTGCCCAGATGTGATCAATCACACAGAGCAAATAACCCTCTCCAACAACTACCCAGTTCCAGAAAGGGCAAATGTCACTCCTGAGGGGTGGCAAGCCCACAAGCCTTCACACCCACACAGGGCAGGGTCCTCAGAGATCACAGGATTTGTGAGAAAAGGGCCTTGTGAACATCATCCTAGTGCCACGTCCCCCACGGAGGGTACTATGCAAGAGTGATTTCTGTCCTGAAAAATGAATCAAATTCTGCCCAGCTTTTAGGCCAAAGCAGCTTCTGTGTCCACAGTGAGGCTCCAGGAGTTGCCTAAATATCTACCTGTGCTCACGGGGCACTCAGAAATGACATGAATTTATACGTGGCTGCTAAATAGCATGAGAAGGTTTTGGGTCTGCTGGCACAGCCTGAGCTCTCATATAGGATGGATAAGAGAACAGACTGGGGTCAATATGAAGTGAAGAACTGTTCAGGAATGTCTTGCTGAAATAGCCCCTGAACTCTGTGAAGACTTTGCAAGCAGCACTGTAAATAGCTTTCTATTAGGTTTTGGCCCTCAGCTTGTAAGGGCAAACCCACAATTAAAACAGGCTGCAAAACCGGGGAAAATAGCAGCACAGAGTGCCACAAATCCCCTGAGAGGAGAAATTCCTCATCCAGTGTCCGGGCAAACACTCAGTGCAGATGTAATGGCAGAGGTTTCTGCAGCCTCTTCTGCAAGGTTTCCCCTGGGTGTCCCGGCACAGGAGGGCAGCTCTCCATGGGAGTCACTCGCAGGGCAGGCTGGGGACAGCCTCCAGATCTGCCCGGGGACAGGCAGGGAGGTGCCCTCCAGATCAACACGTGTTTCTACAAAGTCCTGCTGTGCTGCATGAGCCATGCCCAGGTCGCCAGCGAGGGTGGGTGTCTTCAGGCCAGGGCTCAGATGTGAATGGGGTGGGTGAGACAAGATGTTCCACTTGTATCCTTGTAACCTCTGCTCTAAACAAAGGGGCAAAGCCATTAAGTAAGACAAAAGCAAATAAAAAATCTGGATGGTGAAAGAACCCATGTGTGTGGAAAACACAGTATTGACCCAACAGGGCAGGGAGCAAAAACTGCAGCTAAGAATCACAGCTTAGGACAGCATGGATTGCTCTGAACCATAGCAACATATTTAGACTCCTGTGTCACAAAATCTTTTCTCAAGGCAGCTCCCAGCAGTCTGGGCAGCAGGTTGTCCAGTGGCACCATGTGTGAGGGTGGCAGGAGTAAACCCTCCCTCTGGAGGAGCCAAATGCTCCAGGGGCACTTTTCCATAGCAGAAAGTGAGCTACAGCGACCTCCACAAAGAGCTGTCTCGCTAATTGAGCAAGCCAAGGCTTTTCTGGAAGGCAAACAAATATATCTGCAGACAGGCTAAAACAATAAAGGAAAATTTAAAAGGCTGAACAAAGGGACTGGAAAGTCAGTGACAGAAGTTAAAATCTCAGTAGCAGCTGCCTGCAGGAGGACAGCGGGGCTGTGCACTAGCCAGGACTCGCTGCTCCTCCTCACCTGCCCTGCCGGGGAAAGAGGAGGTGCAGCACGAGGCTCCAGAAATCCAAGAGATATTTCACACATCGCTAAATTATCAAAGCCAGAATCTGCATCTAGCATTCAAAACAACAGAGAAGTGCTGAAGCCGTGCAGCCTCCTTGGGGAGGAGCCAAACGCCAGGGAAAGACGGAGCTGCCGGGGCCTGAGCCGGGAGGAGACGCACGAGGGGCACCCGGGACAGGAGGGGGCTGCGGAGGCTCCCGTGAGGAGGAGCCCTGACCCTCCCTTGGGAAGCTGGGAAGATTACACAGCTTCATCATAGACCTTTTCCAAACAGAAGGATGAAGACTTTATTCCTCTTATGCTTCAAATGTCTCTATCAGCTGTAAGGCTGCAGACCTACAGGGTGGGAATGTAAAATCCTGAATCCCTTGTTGTCACCTTGAGGCAATGGCTGGTCACGGGAGTGTTGCAGATGGACACTCATTAGGGAAATTCCCACTGCTCCATTGTGCTTTGAAAAGCAAACCTGCAGAATGAAGGAATTCGTCATTCTTCATAGTCATCAAGACCATGGCACAGCAAAATACATTTTTCCAGGAGAGACCCATCTACAAGTGTCCATTTTCTCCAACGCAAACCGCAAGCCTTTGGCAGATATTTAAGGATGATTATACTGGGCTTCTCATCTTCTAGGAAAATTAGGATGTGCCTAAATTCATTTATATTCCTGACTTCTAAGCCTGACTGTAAGGATGTGCTTCTATCCCTGCATTTCCTTTAATGCCATGAGAGAGGGGTTTCCTTACAGCATTCACAGATAAAACCCTCCAGAGCACCATTAATGGAGCTGTTTTCCATGGCTGTGGAGAAGCTGGAGGGAGGTAGGTGCCTGGCCTCTGGGAGTGGAATGAGCAGCCCCAGAACTGCTTGCTTCTGGAAGCAATTACTTAATGCAGGAACCCGCCTAAATCCTGGTCTAACTGCTAAATTAGATGTTATTTATTGTGTTGATATTCTCTTCTCCCTGACTGTCACAGCTGGAATTGCAGCCTGTTCCATTGCTGCCTGTTCTGTTCCATTGCTGCAGCACTGCTCGAGATGCTTCAGCCAAGGCAGGGGTTGGTGTGATTAATCCAGACCATCTCTTTTCACACACTGCAGGCCACATTTGTGGGGTAAAATCCACAGTCATTCCTTTGACATGACACATTTCATAGGCACAACTGAAAACTATTGGCTTATTTCAACAGGAAATAAGGAATTCTGGATTTACAGCATGAGACTAAAAGGAAAATTAGAATTTGCCTATCTTTGACAATTAATTGGGAGGAATAAAAGATGTGAATCTAAAGCACAGTAGTTATTACTGAATTGTTCCTCAAAGATACCCTTCATTCTGGAATAAAACAGTAGAATTTAGGAAAAAGTGTTCCAGAGTAGTATCGTGCTATATTGCAACTCTGGAGTAACAAATCTATCAGTGAAGATCTAGCAAGATGGCCATTTTATGCTTTACCTTCTGGCCATCAGAGAAACTCCCTTCCACCTTATTTTTTTCAAACCCAGTTGACTCTCTCTCCTGAAAAGAGCTTCTGTTTATAAATGTAGTGGGAAATTCTACAGGGCTGACCTGCATCACTTCCTTTCAGCATTAGCTTTTATTGCTTTTATTTAAAGTGGAAAAAAAATATAATCACACAGCAAAGAAAACCAAGCTTTTGTAGGAGTATGGCAACGTTTTCCATACATGCTTTCCCCATGAGTCAGGGTCCATCCTGTGCACTGACACATTCTGCAGACTTGCTCTGACTCGTGGGGCAAAGCCATGGGTGTGCACAGCACAGGGAGACACCCAGAGAAAACAGAGGGAAAGCTGCATCCCAGGAGCTGCCATAGGAGACACAGCTCCCCAGGCATTTTCTCCCAGGATATCATTGTGCTGGCTGCTCACTTTGCTCTGCACTATGAGAACTGTGGAGGTGCTAGAAAGCAGCTCTTTGGTGATGGGCTCAGGATGTTTGGAGGAGCTCTGACAGCTCTGAGAGGCTGGAGTTATAATAAATACCCCTGTGTATCTCACAGCTCCTGCTGAAACTGGGAAACCCAGGCTTGCCCAAGCCTGAGGAGTGATTCCAACTGAGGCTGTGCACACAGAGCACATGGCTGTTCCCACAAAACACCACACCTGGACACATTTATCCTGGAATAAAATGTGATTTGATACTACCCACTTTACTCCCTTGGAGAGTTCAGTTGCAGTGGCTTTAAAAGCCAATTAGGGTAACACAGAACAACACTCTATTTATTCCACAATGAGTTGTGCAGGAATACAGATGATGGAATGAGTCCATCCCTAAAATTAAACCTAGAAAAGCACACATTGAGTTGTGTATATTAATAACCAGTATGTATCATTTCAGTGCTCAGAGGACCAAATGGCCTCCTGATTTCAACAACTCAGGTAACAATCTGTCAGCAAGATCTCTTCCCCAAAAATATTGTCATCTAATCTGAAAGCTAGGCAGATATTTCAGTGGCTTGGACTGTGATTTATAGCCTGGTGTTTCAGTCCAAACCTCCTGAATGATCTTAATTAAACTCTGAGGGTGAAAAATTAATCACCATAGTTATTTTGTTATGCATGACCAGTAAAAAAAATACTTCAAATTTACATAATGTCTAGCAGAAAATTATTTAGTAGTCCCGTTGGGACTCAGATTATTATTAATTATTTAACTTGTTCTTTTATCATTGGGAAGGAACAGGCAACATTTTGGCACCAAGTTTCTGGACAGTGAAAGGGAAAGGGCTGCCCTCTCCCACAGGTGGCCAGGCTCCATACCTGCTCCAGTCCACTGCAATAATGCCCAGTGTCTGCTCCTCTGCCCAGAAACACTTCTTTATCAGCACTCTGTCTCCAAAATCATTTTCCCAGCAATATATAACATCCTCTGTATAATACTAATTAATGTCCAAGCTGTCCCTGCGTGGAAATTGTTTGTTCTTGGTGCTGAGCAGAACTATGTGCAGGTTTCTCAAACAGGCAGAACATGATGGGACAGGAGCTCCTCTGCAAATCCCTCCCCTTCAGGTGCTCCCAAACGAGCCCCACTTTGTGTCACCATCACACGCACAGGACTCAGCTTTACCATTCCCATCTGCTCTCTTTGGGATGTTTCTGACACAAACCCTGCACGGGACTGCTGGATGAGGTTGTTTTCACCCCTTGGGTCCCTCCAAGGCCCCTGGGTGACAAACTGAACCTCAAAGCAGCAAGCTGGTACCAGCTAAGCCCTACTCTGCTGCTGGTGTTAAACAAACTCTCTCCACTATCTGTGTGTTGTCTTGACTACTCTCTGAAGGGAAAGTTATCCAGGACATCCTCACAGATCTCTGTGACCTCCTCAACTCATTGCAGCATCCGAGTTACTGAAGAACCAGGCTCTTCCTCTGAGAAGATGAACAAACTCCTTGAGGTCCTGTGTGCACATAAGAGGACTCAGGGAGAGACACAGCCATGGAAGGTCTCCTCACAAACCTCCCCCAGTCCTTCCCCCACACTCCATGGGCAGGTTTTTCCCAAGACACTCCCTGGATGGCTGTGCCAGGAGCAGACAGTGAGCTGGGCTGGCCGCCTGCACACGGTGGGGAGCCATAAATCAGAGTCACAGTGTGGGACGTGCCATGGCACCCGCTGAGAACAGGGGAGCATTTTGACAGGGCTGTCCACATATCAATGCATCAACCCAGAGGAGAGCCCCCAAGGTAAAGACAACAACCTGCTTTATCAAATTATCACCTTAATGAGCCAAGATTGCAAATAATAGACAATCGTGTGGGCTAATGGCTTGGTACTGAACCAGGTAAAACAGAATATGGACTGCCATGAACTCTGCAAAACACAGTAGAGTATTTATACTTATATATTCCTTAAGAATACCTGTAATGTTGAAATTGAGAAAGCATCCCAAAAATCAGCTTCACAAGGAAGTCAAGGAGCACCTGGCAAACTATTATGTGCTGCATTGCATTTGCAAGCTAATCTGGAAAAATATTACACTATAGTGTATAGTAGTCCTTACTACAGGTTTCATCATCTGCAATAAATCATTGGCTCATGATAATATCAGCCAGAGATCAGCCTGGATGCTCCTTTGCAGCCCTACTGAAGTGGCTCCCAGACCATGTGGGGTAACATCACTCTTCACTCCCCACACTGAGAAGCCAGAGGGGAGGGCTGAGCTTCTGTGCTTCCCCGAGCTCCACTGACACAAACAGCAGGCATCCCCAGCTCTCAGCAAAGGAAACTGAGGCAAAGATCAATTCACAAAAGAGGTCAGAGATCATGTACAGGGACAGCAGCTTGGAGATTCCAGATTTTCTGGCCATCTACAACCTCACTGACAGGCTCCACCACACAGAGGAAATTTCATTTACAAGCGCTGTTCCTACTGGTCTTTAAGTCACCAAGGTGACAGCAGGTCCTGACACTGCCAGGGCCACCCTGCCAACCTCCCCTGCAGCAGGACAGGCACCACTTCCAGGCTTTTTAAGTACACTGGCAAGTGGGAATGTAACACCATGGACTAACTTAGACACCATTGAACCCCCTTGTTTGGTAGCCCCAAAAGATACGCCCCACCTCACAACCTGTCATGTGCCTGTGCCAAAGTGCCACTGGATGAAGACTCGAAGGATGCTAAGGCTGCACTGGAGCTGTCCTAGAGGAGGGATGTTAGTGCAGTATATATTTATACATCAGTCTTCAGAGAACAGCAATGCCCACTTGTCCTCAGATCTTTGTATGCCTGGGGAGAGGTTTCCAGTTACACAAATTTATTACAGGGTGACACCCAGAGATCTGATTTCTTGAGAGGGATAATGAAGTCCAGGACTTTCTGGCAAGGAGCAGAAATGTCAGTGTGACAAGCTGATCACTTACTATACCATAACTTAATACATCCTGTGCATGTTTGGGAGGATGTTTTTGATGAACTGGCAACCCAAATTAGCAAGGAATTTTTAGCATGTGCCTGGTCTTCTCATACATCAGGTATCAAGATTCACCTTGAATGGGAAGATCATTCCCTGAGTATGACTCCATTTGTTCTAGCATGGCAATTTACGACTCCAAGGTGCTTGGAGGGATGAGTGCAGAGGAGAATGTCTGCTATTATTCAGGGAAAGCAGATGCAATCAGACAAGGCTGTAGCCACGGGCTCCTCTGGGCAGGGCAGCAGAGACAGCTCCCAGCATTGCCTCTTGGTGACCTGGACAAAAAAAAGGACAGCAATATCCTATTTTCCAAACAGAAGAGGACAGTTTGGGAGTGATTTGGAATGCTGCCTGATCCCAGACTGTTAACTAAGTCCTTCTTTTGTAAATCCCTGTACGTGTAGGAAGCCAGGTTGGTGATTTTTTGCTTCCAGTAAAACCAAGGACTCTGCAGGGACATTGCAATAATGGAATTATTTCCTGCAATGGTGGACTTAAATACTGCAATGGTGGATCACAGAGGGAAAAGGGTGGCTGACAGGAGTGTGGGCAGTATATAATTCAAACTGCAGAGGAGGAGGACAGGTTTAGGCCTCCAGCTTTGTTATCTCACTGCAGTCAGATCCTGTTTACTAGACTGACAAACACAACAGCTCAAGAAGTGAAACTGTTTACTTGTAGTAAACTGCTGATGCTCACAGCTTTTGCTCCATGTGCCTCTCGTGTTGCTTTCCCATCCTTCCAAATATAGTCTTCTGTGGCAGGCAAGATCTGGAAGGCTTTTAAGCAGGAGTCTCTTCCCAAAGGGCACTGTGCAGTCCAGTTTGGCCTTTACATATCACTGGCACTCAGGATATGGAAAGAAATTATCTTTTCGGAGATTAGACAAGAATCCATGCAAACTGAGAAACAGGCAGATTAATTGCTAGGAATAATATTACCAAACCTGCACACCATGTGCATTGCATGCTTGTGCAGGGTGTTTATGTGTGCCCATGTGTGTATCTTTACAAAGTAGGCTGAGTAGGTGTATGTACATAAAATCTGCCCAGAATTTCAAAATTTAAGTTAACTGTGTGGAGGGCAAAGAAGGTTGTGGGCAAAGAACAGAAGGATGCATCCATTTCTTCTATGAAATGGCTGAATTGTTAGTCTGGGGAATTCTCACTGATGTGCCTGCCCAACCCATGGATTTATCTCCTGATCCTTGTGGTAGCCATGGAAAGTCCAAAAACAACCTTTCCTCTTTCTCCTCCCTATGTTACCTGGATTCAGATCTAGAGCTTCTACAGTAAAGGAAGCAAAAGAATTTCCAAGATCCAGAGAGAAAGAGTAGGGATCTGAAAACAGAAAAGGATGGATGTGACATTAAAAACCACCCAGCAATTTACCAGTATAGAACAGGTAGCCAGGTACTGCCAGGGCCCATGAGGCTGCCCAAGGACTGAATATGCTTTGAGAAAAGCAGCTGAATGAAGAGACATCGACATCACAATGAAATTTGTGCTCCTCACAGGCAATACTAAGTGAAATACTGGTCCACTGAGGTCCATGGGAGTTTTGTCATTGATTTAACTGGGGCCACAGTTCCACCCTGGTCCTTTATTTCTTCTGTTGATAATATTGTAAACAGCCTCACTAAATTATAAAGTGGAAACATGCCCAAGGCATCCTAGCAATGAGCTACATTGCTGTAGGTGGTAACTAAACTGTAAATAAAGCTGTAACTCCTTGGACTTAGCCCACAACAATGTTTTTTCCTGACTAGAAATTCAGGCTTGATACAGAATAGGGAGAACAGACTGATTTTAAAACCTTCCAGGGCAGACTGACATGGAAGACCAAGTTGGTGCCAGGAACACAAGTAACTCACCTCTCTGTTTTAGAAAAAGTTATTTGTGCTCTGCAAAGCTCCAGTGTATAAAACATATATCTGTAGATAAATGCAGATCTGTAAAAAAAAGGGGGGGGGGAAAGAAAAATAAAAAAGAAAAACCAACAAAGAAAACCCAAACAAATTCTTTGACATCAGCTGAATAAAAACATGACAGATGACAGCCCTCTGGGGCCAGGGTTTTTAATTGCTCCCATATAGATCTTGCTCGAGATGAATTGGTTTGATTTAGGAGTTGGCTTCTGAGCCCTTCTCCCAGATTACTGGGTTCTCCAGGAACCTTCCAAACACCCAAAGCTTTTACAGGGAAAGCACCAAATCACCTTCTTTGTAAGGGAGAGCTGAGGATAATGGCACTGAGATAAAGCCGGATCTGCTTTCCTGCTCTCACCGACAATCTGGGCTTTCTTGTGACAAATCCTTCTCTTGTTTTATTTCCAAAAGCAGCACTGTCAGGCAGCCCAGCTGCTGGGCAAAGCCAAGCCTGGGCACTTAACTGGGGAAGGGACAGGGAAAGTCACAGCTACACTCAAAAGCCAGGTAACAGAAAGAGAAGGGGAACAGGTCCTGAGTTTGGGGAAAAAATTGCTTTTGAGTTTTAAGCAACAACAATGTTAGTATGGACACCATTTTGGCATTTCTAAAAGCCAGCAGAAACTCCCTGCAGAATAATGAGGTTTGAAATGGTGACTCCTGAAACAAGTCATTTTTCTCTGGTCCATACTACAAATCCATGCTTTTCTAGCCTGTGCCACTCAGCAGAGCAGTGCAGCGTCATGGGACAAGTCACCAGATGTCCTGCTGACCACGAACATTCCTGGAGCTATGTGAGCAAAGCCCTCAGCAGAATGCCAGCAGTACACAAACCTACACCTGAAAGACTATACAGGTGTTTAGATCTCCTAATCTGAGCTCCAGATCTCACTCAGAGCCATCTTTGGTTCCTCCTGCATCTTTTGATCTAATCCTTGTCCTGACTTGTGTTGGTGATATTGCCACTGGCAACAGGCAAAGTCAGGAATGTAAGAACAAAGGAACATAGAACAGAGAGACCATCCAGGCCATAAAGCCCAACCTAATGAAAAACTCATAAGCCTGAAACTTACCTGAATCTCTTACTTTGTCAAATAAAAGCTTTTACATCACCCTGTTAACAAACTGGTACAGATATTTTCAATTTGGTCAGTGAAACTCCATTTGGGTGGTATTTTATGTAAAAAAAAAAAAAAAACTTATCAATGAGATCAAAATTATTTTGCTTATTTTCACCTTTCAGATTAATAGGAAACTATGTTATTGCTACAGAATAGTTGACTGGGTTGATACTGATTTAAGCTGGTGAGTATTAGAGTAGCTGACATCTCAAAACCAAGCTTAAGATCATCAATTCTGCATGTGAGAGCTTCACTGATTTCCCTGGCCTTGCACAATGGCCCAGCTTGGGCAGATCAATCACACTCTGGACATTACAAGTGGAGAGACAGCAATTTAACTACCCTGCACGTGTCTGCTCATCAGGGCAGCACACAGAAATTCTGGCACTGATCGTCCAAGGGAAGATGAAATAGGAAAGAACCTACTCTGTCTCATCACTATGAGACTCAAGACATTCTACAGACAGATACCAGACATAGAGACAGATATCAGTAAAGCTGCCATAAAAACCAACAGCCAGCACTATTTATTGGGAACCCTGTTTTTTCAGTGGCATTACACATAAAATGCCTGCTCCTGTTCCCATCAAAATTAAAAGCAGAATTCCCACTGTCTGGCCTTGGGATCAGGCCCATTATATATTTTAAAAAGTTAGATCAGCAGCTTGCTAAGTCTCTAAAGGGTTTTTATGATGCTGCCTAATTAATACAAAAGCAAATAGACTATTTCTCAGGAGGTGAAAAGCAGGAATTATTTAAAAGCTGCCTTTAGGCAAACTACTAGGGAATAAGAAAAATGTAACTACTGGTTATGTCAGATTTCATTTTCCAGATCAAAATCATTGTGTCAGCTCCTTTTCTTTGTTATGATTCTTTAAAGATATAATGAGAGTCCTGTGTATGTAGGAAAAGAAGGTGCTTTGTGAGCAATGCAGCATCTTAGTGTACTTCTCCCCACCTAATAAATATCTTCCAAATGGGAGTCTGTGAGGAAGGGCAAGAAAACAAAAGACAGAGGTGCTTCCCCTCTTCTCCATGTTGCCAGTTCATGGGACAGGAAAACTTTTCACACATTGAACTGTGCAATACAAGGGGTATTAGAGGTCAATTGTTTAAGTGTTGCATGATTGTAATCCCTTACATTAACCTCTGCATAAAAGAATAATAAAGGAACTCTTATCCAGAGGTTTTGTCTTCTAATTATGTAGATATAGGTTTGAGGGGATAGCAGAGCTGCAGATAAAGTCCCACAGCAGGTCAGTGACAGGGCCAGGATTAGCCACAGGCCCCTGTTTTTCTCAGCACAGGCTGCCTCCAGATTTGCAGTTGCTGTAGTTTGGCACAGATCTGCTGAGGCAATTGAAACTACATCTGCCCACACCAGGTCTGGCTTTGGCAACTGTTTTTAGAAATTATGTCTGGAGCACCAGAAGACCAGAAAGGCACCAAACACCCAAGTCCTAGGGGAAGTCAATAAACTCAGCTTCCATTATCCCCTCAGAAACAACCCAGCTGAGAGGGAAAGTGATAGCAGAGCTACAGATACATCACACATTGGTAACTTAGAAAAGCTTACTTAGTGTAAGCTCTGTGTGTAAGAGGTTTGTGCTGCTTAATCCTGTCTAAACCTGCTAAGACACTGCTTTTTAATTCAAGGTTTGACAAGGGAGGGTGTTAAACCCTGTCTTGCACAAAGAAGCAAACGCTGTGAGGACCCTGTGAAAAGCACAGCCAGTCCAGCGTGAGGCCAAACTCAGCTTTGTGCCAGTCCCAGGCCTGTGCATGGGCAGGAGGGAGGATCAGCAGGCACAGCACAGCCTGGCTGGATGCTGCTGGAATCACTGGAGGCACTACGGCTCAGGGAAGGAGGTGGCTGCCCAGGGAACCCATAAAAAGGTGCTGCATGTTAACTCCAACAGCTGCAAGAACAAAACACAATTTCAGGCATGAAGTAGCCAGATGACCAACCAGAGAAAAAGCATCTGACCAAAAGCCTTTTCTACTTTGCAATTTTTTTCCTGCTTTGCTGCAGTAGTGCTGCAGAGGCTTTTCAAAACTGATTCACCCCATGTTGCCTGGAGGACGTGGGAATCATTCTGGTGCAACAGGACAAGCCAAGGCCTCTGCATTATTCACTCCCACTACACTGTCAGCCTTGTTGCTTCTCTCCATGCACAGTACAAATTTCACCCACAGCAATCAAAGCCCAGCTTCTGGAATAAGGTGTGTCTGCAGCAGCTTCTGGCTCTGCTGCTGCTCCCTGGCCATGGTCTGGCTTGACAGGGAAGCAGCTGCTTTTCCTTTTGGGGTGTTATATGGGAATTTTCAAGACCCTTAAATATTCAAACTTGGGCTTAGCCAGTGAGATTCAGAAAGCATCAATATCTGAGCAGGCTGGCTCATCCTCCTGTACTTCTGGAATGGCCTCCAGGTACCTGAAGACTGTAAAGCAGAGAAAAGAGGGGAGTCAATAATTCACGCTTTTACAGGACCGAATTTAGATAAGCCTGAGCAAACCAGGCCAGCCACGCACTCTGCTGGGGCTTAGCTGCATCAGTCCTTAAATATTTTGTCTGATGGCTCCTTTGAATTCTAAAGGAAAATTAAGAAGCTTGCTGTTTTAAGAGGTTTTGTAAATCTCCTTCTTTTAATTCTCCTCATGTACTCTGTCTGGGTGTGTTCTCATTACAACTAGGAAAGACCTGAAGATCTTGCTTCCAGGTTCTTCAGTGTGGGGCTGATATTTGAATTCAAGTCATAAGAATGTGAACACAAAAGAACAAATGTTGAAGAATTTCCTTACTCACCAGCTTTCCCTAGTTTTGACTTAGATCTTGGTGACTCTACTGGTAATTTCTGTATTTTTTTCACAACTACAGAGCCAAAACCATATTTGATGTGAATGTGCTGAAATTTGCATTTCTTCAAAGAGTTGTCTCTATTTGAATACAGTTGCTGTTTGGGCCGTAGATAGCCTTGAATAAAATGACAGACTGATCTAACATCTTTGGAGTCAATAGGAATAATTTCTGACTGCGGTAGGGTTTTGATCTCAAATCTGTACAGCAAAGCAGGAACTGTGGCAGTAAAATTGAGAGTTACACTTCAGTCAGAAATGACCAGGGACAAATGATTAAATACTGTTGTGCAACTCACTGACCTCTCAAGAAAATCTGAGACAAAATTCCTTTGCAAATATCACACAGGTGAAGTGCTGTGCAGAACAGGGCAAGTCACTTTTTATGTGTCCTCCCTGGAAGTCTGGGGTGCCATGGGCAGACAGAGAAATAAAGAATATCATTGGGCCAGGCAGGTTCCAGTTTTTCTCTTTTCAAAAGAAGACAGAGGAGAAAAAAAAGAACAAAAAACGGGGAGGAGAAGGAACAAACCTTTGCCTGCTGAGAGGAGACCCTCATTTAATCATTATTGTGGGAGCTTTGCAGGAGTCTAAAGGAGATTCAGATGAGGACATCTACTTAAAATTATTTCATAGCCTTTGTAACATTTGCAGCAAACTAATGCAAGCAAGAACTCATTTCTGTTAGTCAAGAAAGTGTTTATGTTGGCAGAAAATGTATCTTCAAAGCCTTCTAATGCATCATTACAAAAGACAACAGTAGGTTACTCAAACTGGAGATCAAACCTGTTTACTTTGATGAAGGAAACAGTCTAAGGCACCAAAGGGTGCAGCACCAGCTGACAGGCCAAACACTGAGTCCAATCCTGCAAATGCTTCCTCTTCTGAGGCCAAATATCTAAATGACACAAATGATGGGAATATGTACAGCAGCCCTGTTACTTCTAGCTGTAGTTAGGAATAAAACCAATCAGGCCATTTTTCAAGGTGCAGCCATGCAAAACACAGGGGCATTATCTTAAATGACACAGATAAGTAACATTTCCATTGAAGTTTTTTGGTTGCTTTAGCCACAAACTGGCAGTCAACCTTGCTAAGCAGAAAATTGTTGGATTTTAATAAGCTCCCCTGGGACTGCTGGACAGCAGGGACACTTCAAGACAGTTTATTACTATTTTCTCACTCTCAGTCTCCCTTGGGTGACTTCTGGATTATCCATGCCAGGACAGAGACACTTGGGCTGCCTCCAGGCAGGACAGCTCGCTTCAGCAGAGCCTCTTCCTTTGTGTGAATGTGACCGTGCTGCTCTCAGCAGGCAGCCAGAGCGTCTCTGTCCCACATTCCTGACACTGGGACACCACTCCCATGCCGGGATGTGCACGGCACAGACATCCAGGCACGTTGCACAGAGCCAGCTTGAATAGAAATCGCCGGCACCGAGCCAGAGCTAATAAGGCTGGCGAGACCTGAGCTGACTCCTGCAGTCATGAGTGCAGGGAGCCAGGTCAGGAGCAGCGCTGTGGCCTCGCCTGCAGCCAGGAGCGCTGGGAAACGGGACACAAAGAGGAGCTCAGATCCTTCTGCCATGCAGACCTGCCTCGGTATTTTAGATTACTCTTCCCAGTGCTCATATCACCTAATTTCTCTCTTTACCCTAACCATCCTGGCCTCTAGCATGCAATGGTGAGCTGAGTGTGTTAGAAATTAATTTATAACAAAATTAAAATACTCCAGTGAGTTACAGCCAATCTGCAGCGCAACAGTTTTTAGCCAGATGGTCAGACTATCACAACCATCTAGTCTGAGCTCCTGATTAATGTGGGTCACAGAATTTCCTGCAGCCCACTGGCAGGTTTAGCTCCAAGCATTATTTGTCAACACAATTCCAGCGTGGTTCTCCATCACCCCTGTGGTGTCTTGAGCAGGGCAGCTCAGCAGGATGGGTCTTTTCAGGTAGCACTGCTGTCTGCAAGATTCAGAGAGATGCAAGAGGGTCCAGAGCACTGGCAGGTGCTGTCCAAGGCTCCAAGAGCTGGGGCTGGGCTCTTGCAGCTCCCATTGGCAGGAGCAGGAATCACAGAGTCCTGCCCCCAGTTGTAATGAAATCAAATGGAGTTTTGCTTAAGTAAGGGCTGAGTCAGTCATGAGTCAGGATTCATGGACTTGGCCCAAAACACACATACATTTAAAAATAATTGCCTTGAGTGCTTGGATGAGTTTTCAGCAACACTGGGGAGATGTGAATAATTTTGGTCCAGTAGGAAGATCAAAGAATGCTGCAAATATCCCTGTTACCCTGCCTCATGGGCACTGTCCAGCCCAGCCACAGCAGCTCTTTGCATCCCAGGGTGAGAACCTCAATGCATGGGTGTCAGAGAGTGAAATCATACCTACTCTTTGATGTATTTATATGGGTGGAGATTTCAGGTCATGCAGTGAAATGGAATTACTCACGCCCTTTTGTTCCCAAGGATTAAAGCCTTTATCTTCATATTCTCAGCAGGAATATCATAATGTTTTGGGAAAGGAACCCTAAGATCTATACCAGTTGTATGCTACTGTTCTTTTAAATATATATGATATGTGGTTAGCCTTCAGGACAGAATGGAGAGGCATAAGAGCAAACAAATGAACTAACAGTAAAGAGAGTGAGCACAGCCCATTGGTACAGGGCTGATCTTCCGTTCCCTCACTCCCACGGAGCACTCATCACTTGTAATCATATGGGAAAACTGCACCAGCAAAATAACATATTGTTAATATTCTTATGTTGATTCTTTTCTGCCTGTGATATCTTGCCCTAGCTTGAACAGCCCCAGGCACATCTATTACACACATCCAAAGGAGACAGTTCCTTATGGTTAGAAGGTAATGAGGAGATCCATGAAAGCATTTGCCTGCCTGGTACCAAGTTCATACCCTAAATCATCATCATCATCATCATCATCAAGTTACACAAAGTAACTTTAGGAAGAGGAATAATAACACAAGGTAACAGGTATCAGCTATTCTGTAATATTTTTTGCTTTTTGCTTTCTCTACCCCCTTGGTAAACACAAAGTAAGCCAAAATAGTTTTCCCCTGCCACAAAAAAAGGGGGATAGCTGCACTGCTGGGCAAGAGCATGAACAAGGCAATTGTGGTGAAGAACCTGACATGCAGGAACCTGTTACATTGTGGTAACTCACCTGTATGTCAGAGCTCTGGGCAGGAGCAAGACTCAGAACCAGTGCACATCGTAAGCTGGGAACAGATAAAACTGGGCAAAGCTGCAGAACCTCAGCACTTCTGCCATGGATCATGCAGGCAAACTCTCATGCTGCACTGAAATCATGCTAAGCCGTTTGGCACTGTGGTGATTATTTGCTTTGGTGACATCTCCTAGTGATCTACCTTGGCAAGCTAGAAAAGGTGTGAAACAGAATATCTATTAGAACTAATTATCATTATATGCCTTCAGCAGGTGCTAAGAACTTCACTGCAGAACGCTGAGAACTTCACTCAGAGTGCTGGGTGGTGTACAGTGCACAGGAAGGAACAGGCAGGATACAAAGGATACAAAAATGATGGGAGCAATGTCAATTCAGTTTCAAAAAGTCTTAAATGATGTGCCTTAGAAAATCATTTTCTGTAAGACACCACTACACAGCAGTAATGGAGCACATAATTCCTTTTCATTCCTCAAGCCAGCTCGTAGGTGAGCATCCTGTATCCACTGGAAAAGAGCACAATCCCTAATGCTCATGGTTTCAAGGCAAAGTGCAAATATGTCAAGGACACCCTGAAGCAAAGACAGCAAATCCCAACTGAAGATTTAAAAACCTGTTTCATAACTTTATGATGCTATCTTTGGGTTGGAGGGGGTGTTTGTTTTCTTATTTTATTTTTTAACATTTAAGCAAGATGGACACTTAGTAAGGCCCAGAACAAGTAGAGAAACAAGAGACTGGTGAGCAGCTGGGAGTGATGAGGACAGCACAACGTGCAGCAGCTGTGCCACAGGCACTTCCCTCACACTCAGCATTTCACAGGCATATCTAAGAGCACTACAGTAGGGGATTTCGTGCTCTGTTCCTTCACTGGACAACAAAATTGCACTTATCTGCCATCAGAGCAGACACTTACAGTGGTCTCAGAAAATCACTTTCACAGAGATCCCAATAAGAGCCTTTTCCTCATCCTGCCATTCTTCTGGTAATCAATGACCCATATGAGACAGTGAGAGGGCCAAGGACTTGCAAAAGACTAAAGCACATGTTTAAGACTGAGCACAAGAGCAGTTTTACTGAAGTTAAGCACATTTATGAGTGATTTCATAGAGCTGGGCTGAACTCTGCAACTGCTCATCGTTCTTGCTGATTGCATCTGCATCAATAAAGGGCAGTTGCAAGAACAAGGATCAGCTGGGAGTTACATGGAAGGGAAAGGTGAAGAGAAATCAAGGAGGAAAGTTGGTTGCTAAGGGAAAATCAGGGTCTGAAGAAAGATTTTTGGCCCTTCCAGCAATTACAAAACCTCCCCAGCTCCCAGATGGGAGGGTTCAAGTGAGCTGCCTGTCATAGCTGTGACTCTAGTGTTCATAAAGGTCAGCCTGGCCACAGGAAAACACAGGCACAGCCAAATGCCAGGCATTTGTTTGGCTCCAAGAGTCACTTGCTGATTTAAAACTGCAAATGAAACGCAGCATGAAGCTGGAGCACACCAGGACTTGAGCTTCTTCCAACAGCACAGAGATGTGGGAGGCTGGCTGGTGCCAGCAGAGCCTGTGGCTTGCAGAGGTGAGGCCAGGTGTGGGTCTGGGCCCCTCACCTCCCCCCAGGCCATTGCCCAGCATCCTGCAGCAGCCTTGGGGACATCCATAAGGGCTCAGTTTCATCTGTGGTGGAGGACAGAGGACAGGACAAATTACTGAGCTGAAATGTGTCACTGGGGCAGGATAAGCAGGGGCAGGACTCACAGGAACAGGTTTTTATTTCTGGCCTGCTGGAAGATTATGGATGAAAACTCAATTTCTCACTCTGTAAATTGGGATTAAGCATATTGGCCTTCGTAAAGGTCCATCAGATAGATATATTTGCATATTTAGAAGAGAGGTAGCAGTTCTATGCCTGGCATTTATTTAAATGCTTTAAAGCACAACTGGCTTTTTCTCTGTGTGTGTGTGTGGTGCTCTGTATCACGGGGCTGCTACCTCCAGAAATCACCAGTTAAATGAATCAACACCGTGTGTCAGGATCTGAACTACTGCATTTGGTCAGTTATTGGAAGGATGATCAGACAGCAACAGGAATTTCTTCTTCTTTGAGGGCAGGCAGCCAAAGAGCATCATTTACCCAATAACACACAGACACCTGGCATCCCAAGCATTCCTCAGAGGAAGCCTAGGGCTCTGCTCCAGCCTGTGTGTGCTGCAGCACTGGGCAGGGTGTGGGCAGGAGGGACAGGTCACCCAGAGACACAGAGGTCAGACCGAGTGGCTGAGCCCAGGATTTGGCCCCATTCCCCATCAGCATGCCCAAGGCATCCACAAGAGGGTGAAGGCAGCAAGCAGGTCCCCAGCTCTCACTGTTGGTGGCTGCTGAGCATCTCAGCCCATCATGTGCAGGTACTGCACCAATGAACTGAATAAATGTTTCCTCTCTGGATAGCATTGAAAACTTATTTCTGAGTGGTTTTTTATAAATTTTCACTAGCTGCTGTGACCCTTTGACCCTTTAGTCCTTTCACCCCCTCCTCTAGTCCCAGGGGCCAGGTCCATGAAGCTGAACCATGCACCTCCTCTGCAGGTCAGAGTGCCAATAGTGCTGACAGCAGGACTGGAAATCACAGGCAAAATGCTCTGCTCCGTAGGGATGCTGCCTGCAGAAAGGAAACAATTCTGTTTCTTTCCAGCAATGCAACTCTTCCTGACAGCTCCAGCCCCAGCATGTGCAAGAGCTGGGGTTAAGATGATCAGATATATTTCAATTCAGCAGGCAGAGGCCCTGCTGTGGCTGTCCTGGGATCAGCACCAGGACCGGACCCACATCCCTGACGCAGGGAGGGATTCTCAGAGTGAGTGTGCAGAGCCCTGCTGGCAGCCCTGCCGTGTCCTCCTCGCTGAGCACCTCCGCGGGCACTGGCGCTGGGAGAAGCCACCCCTGCTGGGGAGAGAGCGGGCTCGGGATGCCACAAGAGGGAGCAAAGTTGCCGGCTGGGCACGGAGGGAAGCGCTCGGACCCGCCTGGGGACCCCCGGGCTGGGGTCAGCCCCCTGCCTCTCCTGACGCCTCTGGAAGGGCAACACATGGCACTGCCATCACGGAACACAATTTCTACCTAAAAGAAAAAACAAAACAGGCACAGGAACGAGCCATGAAAACCAATCATGTAGCAAAAGCTGATCAGCATCTCCAGATTTCACAACTATGGATGCGTGTCTGTGTATGTATAAACATATACGTGTTTATATATATATATAAACACGTACATGTCTACTAAAAAAAATTCTTCCATTATCCCTTAAGGCATTTGATTGTTTTGTTAATTCCCAGGATGTAATCTGTTTTGCATTAAGTGGGATGTTAAGCATCTAATTGTGAAGCGTTGATAAGTCATGGGAAATTTTATTACAAGATAGGCATCAGCTGAATGGAGATAAAACAAATCAGACACTGAAGTGCGATTTCCAGGTAAGATCAGTGTATACCAGAACCCAGGCGTGCCAGGGATGAGCTGCAGGAGTGCTACAGGTGGAAATGGGCAAATTGAGGACTTACAGATCAAAATCTGCTGTTACCAACTGCTGCCTGTTCCCAGCTGTGCATGAGCACTGACAGTTTGCACCTGGGCTGATGACATCATTTGGAAAAGGCCCCAAATTTCATGCATTTCATGTAAAACCCATTATTTACACCTACAAGTACCAAAGCATCTAAAAATACCATCAATTACCCATAAGTACCAGAGCAGAGACTGTAAACGTGTTTTGCTGCCCCCTCTTATCTCTTCAAATGAGACCAAATTTACCACTCAGCCCAGCCCCTTGCAGGCCAGCCCTGCCACGTGCAGTTCATGCCCTTCTAAGTGAGGATCAGACACATTTTTGCAATTCAAACTGAGATTATTGTCAGCCCAAGTAATTGCTCGATCTTGTGATTGGCAGCATTGCCTTCCTCCTGCCTGTGTACCTCACACTGTCTTTCACTGTAGGCAGAGAGGTCTCTGAGCAGAGACTCTTCCCATGTGTGCCCCGAGGTGAGTCACAGCCCGTGCTTCCACCCATCCATCTAGCATCAACACCCAATATTAGCGTGTCAGAGGCTACTCTGGGTCCTAGCCCATTGTTTTTATTACTAGAACTCTTTAATTCTCATTAGACTGTTAAGCAACTTTGTCTGGCTGGAGTGGCACAAGCAGAAGGAAAGGAAAGCAGGTCCCCTTGGTGCTGGGTGAGTGCTCCTTCACCAGACACAGCATTTCATCAGCAGGGTCCTGTTATCTCCATGACCTCCCAACGCTGGCTGCTCTCTGTCATGGTTTGGGAACAGCAGAAGCAGATGCAGAGATTGGGGGTTGTGATACCAACACCCTTTGAGCTGTTTAATCTCAAGAACTGTTTGTTTTGCTTGGCACTTTGACCAACCACGGCTGCTCCAGAGCAGCCCTGTGGTTCTGAGATCCGAGCAGAGACTGGAGGTGACTGTGAGCCTGTCCCTAACCCATCCAGCTGCCACCTGCACCCCTGGTTCAGATGCCCCTTGCATTGGCCTCTCCAGAGGCAGCAAGTGCTGTTGATGGACTCACAAGCAGCCCTTCCAGAGCACCCAGTGACTTCAAAACATGTGCTTAGCACACCCATCTTTGTTTTGAATTGTGACAGCACAGAGGAGACATTCACTAGAAGATAACCAGTTTCTGGAATTTCCTGATTATATGCTGTTAAAAAGCAACTGCAATAAGTTCAATTTAAGTTCCTTTAAGAAGCTGCTTTTTTTCCTTTGCTTTTTCTCCTCTTGCTGTCAGAGAAGATTGGAGAGGAAGCCAAGGAGGAAGCACAGTAAAATTCCTACATATTTTAGGGACAGAAAGCAGTTGTCATTTTGAAAGGTATTTTTAAGAAACATTCACTTCATCAGTTGTCAGGCAATTCTGTTCTGCACAGGGCTGCTGGAGGCAAGGTAATAACACAAACTGGTATTATATTGTACATAAAAATAAGGATATATTCCCAGCTGAATCAGAGTTGCCTTCTCACCAGGGCTCTGACAGTCCTGACTAGTGCTCAGTGCTGGTGACTCAGCAGCCACTGGTGACTCAGCACTCACAGAAATCAACGGAAGCACCTCCAGAATTTTTCGTAAGAGCTGAATTAGGCCACATTTTACCCTGGGAAGGGAAACGCGCTTCTGACAACTTGATTTTGTAGCTTCAAGTCATTTTCTGTGTCTGCTCTAAACTAGCTTCAACCGAATTTTCACAAAGACAGCATTTCCCCACTGGCTTCTTGACCCAAAATGGCCTGAATTTCAACACTTGCAGTTATTTGAGCACAAATCTTCTATGTGTTGCTTGCAGTGACTGTAGGGATCTAAGAGACTTTTGACATTAAATCCTTTGGCAACAAACAAACATTTACAAACACAAAACAATTTTTTTTCCTCTTAATCTTCTCTTCTTTCTATCTCCTTTTTTGTCATCTCAAGGTGGAATGTGCATTCTTTGGGTCAGAAAGCACTATCTCCTGCCATTAGGACCTTCAGTTCACTGTTATTAAACAATGTGGTGGAGGTGTATCTCTGCCTCTCAGATATTTGCCAGTTTTCTTTAGGCTGAAATTCTTAGTGGTAAAAGTAGCTTGTTATAAAATGTGAGGGGAAAGGAGGAAAAATATTCAGTTGCTTTGTAAATAATTTTGCCCTGCTCCTGATACTTTTGGCTGCCTGGTTGCATCCCACCTCTGTATCACTCCCCCATGTTCCACCCACAGGAGCCTCATGAGCAATGGCTCAATGCTGAGTTACCACAAGCCAGTTCTGACAATCCCAGATTTTGAGGGCAAAGCCCTACCACAGCTGTAGGCTCCTGAAAGCCTCATGTAACACCTGAACCATCCTAAAGAAACATCCTCTTGAGTTAGTGACCACTTTTGGGTTTGAATGGAGATATGGAGGACCTGGCATTGCTTGTGCAATGCCAGGGAGGGCCTTGGAGGTGGGAATGATGCCTCTTCTGGCATTTAAATCACCAAGGCCCAGCCTGTTTGTGCTGGGCAGCCCCCCACGCAAATGCCAGCCCTGCCACCCTGCACCAATGCCAGCCACTCGGGATGCATGTGGGAAAACCACAGCACACCCACACAGAGTCACAGGCTCCTGTCCTGGCTGAGTCAACTCAGCCCTTTATTTCAGCAGGGAAGATATGCAGGATCTGATGGGGTTTATCAGGTGTGTATGGGCAGGGAGCGGCTGCTTGCCTTCAAAGAGCAGATAAGAGCCATCAAAGCAACTGTCAGCTCTAAACACTGCCTACTCACCCAGCAGACCTGAGCACCACCTGAGCTCAGACTCCAGCCTGTCTTCAGGAACCACTGAGGACCCATTTACTGTGTTTACTGCTTGCCCCTGCTGTCAGCAGGCAGACTCAGCACAGCCTGGAGGAGAGGAGTCATCCCTGCTTTTTGCTCTCGGCTTGTGCATCAGCAGCATCTCAGTCAGGAGCTTTGCCCTGAGAGGCAGCTGTTGTACCTGCACGATGCACTGGGAGCCAGGGAGAGCTGTGAGCAGGGGCCACCTCCCCACCCTTCTGCTCCCCAAGAATGTCACATGGACAAGTTTGGGAGGTAAAGGAGCAGTGTCAGGACACACTGTGGGTCAAGGCGGCAAAGAAAGACATCTGGGAAAGGCCAGGGATCCTGTTTAATCCCAAGGGCCTCTTCCAACAGAGAGCAGAAATAAGAAGCAGGCAGGAAAGGTGACAGGTTTCCCATCACCCTCAAAGGCAGACAGGATGCCAAGGGAGAGGGAGAAGTGGATGAAAACAAAGCAAACCCTCTCAGTTGACTCAGGGCAGGAGCAGGGACAAGACAATCTTCTGCCAAAGGCTGTTTCATCCAGCACCACCTCAGGAGGACTCAGATGGAAAGAATTTCACTTGCGGGCAGGAGGGCAAGTCAGATACAGTATCTAAGCACATTACCCCACCCTTCTCTAGGCTTGTCCTCGGTTTTGATGTGCAGCGTGCAAATCTGGAATGCATTCATAAATAAATGTCAAATTCTCAGGTGTATTGTCAGCCTTAAAGAAAATGAACAAACTTAATTAAAAATCCCACTGTTTCTTTGACTCATTACCTGAGTCACATCTTCAATCTTGCTGCTTTTTATATCTTTAACATTGAAATACATGTATCTTTACATTATACTTTATAAACATTTTACATTATGCATTTTACACTGAAATACATTATATCTTTAGCACTGAAATACAATGAACAATTATAAACTCCAAGAAGTCAGCAAGATGATACTCCAGTGTCTGAGCTGTAGCAACAAGAGACTCAGGAAGTCTGAGGAATCCCTATCTCATGTGATAATGACAGGCAGATTGCCATTTCTTGAAATCACAAGATGCCATGAATCCACTCCCATATTCCCTACCAAGTGAGGACATATTTTGCTGCATTTCAAATATTTTGCTCCATCAGGTGACAGCACAGATCCATTGGGCTCCAGACATGTATGACTAAAACTCTCCTCACGGTGGGCTGGCACATTCACCTCTTGAAGACTCCATTTGTTCCAGATTTGTTCCTCTCCCCTGATCCACAGGAACACAATCCCACCTGACACTCAGTGTTAGAAGGAAGCCAGTTCTGGCCCCCTACTCCACAAACCATTTCCATGGCTGGCAATATCCCATTTCTTCCTGGCTTCAAAGGAGAGGCTGTGGACAAGATGTGGTGTGACAGGGCAGGTTGGGCTGCCCGTGCCTCCTCCTGGGGAGCCAGGCAGGCTCTGCCCCAGCACGAGGCCCCAGCAGCAGCTCCTCTGCCCCCCAGCAGTGCCTGCATTGTTTGTGCATTTCCAACGAGGATAAAAGACGCTCCTGAATCCCAGCCTTGACCACAACTGACAACAAAACCCACAGAAGGCACCTAACCCTGGCACAGCAAGGACAGACCTGCCAGTGCTATCCTGTGAGAAGGCTTCAGCCAAACCACAACAAAGTCCACAATTTCCATGGGCTTTGGCTGAGGTCTGCTTTAAAAGCCTTCCTTTTCCAGGACAATCCCTGTCTGGACTAAATTTGGTTCATCACAAAGCCAGTAGCAAATGTCCAATGATTTCAGTAGTAGGAGTGTTTGGGCAAAACTTGTCACAAACATAACTGACAACTGGATAGGGGTAACTGGATAAACAGGGATAACTGGAAGATTTGAGATATCCCTACCTGTCCAGCACAAAAATAACCCTCTGGCTGGTGGTTCTGCTGCTGGCCAGGAGGCAGCAGGCTCTGAGAGGTTCAGCAGCAGCTCTTCTCTGCCCAGGATACCAGGCAGACACATGGACTAGCTGACCCACTTGGCTCTTTCAGATATATTTTCTATTATTAAAGAGTTTCACCATTTTACTGTATCTTGTTATTCACAAGGTTTATCATCAAGGTTTGTCACTAGAGAACAGGCACTTACACCTGATGAAACAGAAGAGAACAGGCCAGCTGCCACTGTGGTGATACCTCTTATTTTTCAACAGTGTCCAAGGACATGTAAGAGCAAGCAGAATCCACCTCAGTAATTTTGCAAACTAGGCTGTCAAGCTCCAGTGCCAGGAATCTACCTGTTGCAAAATGCGACTTAAACACGCCATCATTGTAACATCTGCACTGCCTGCTCCTGACTAGGTTTAATACAAATTGGCCTTTTTTTAGCACAGCAATGGGGCCTATATTTAGGCCCATGTGAGAAGTTTAGCAACCCTCTTACACTGCCTTTTCCCAAGAGATTAGAATTTTGGTCAAAAAAATTTTACTCTGGAGTGGCATTTTCCAGAGACACCTCCTCAGCTCAAGTGCAAACAGGTTTTGAAAAACCTCCTTTTCAGCACTGAGGTGGCCAGGCTGTGGCACCATTTCCCAAAGAGATTTTTGTCTTCTCATCTCCTCTCCTAGACCCATGCAGTAATGCTGCCTTGTTTAAGGGTCACTGAAGGGCAGTGGGCATTTTCCCATCACCTTCAGAGCCCCGTGAAAATATCACTCACTGCTCCATTTGCATTTGTTTGCTTTTTTGTACAGTATAATTTCACCTAAGTCAAGCCTAAGCTCAGATAGCCAGCTTTGTTTAGTAAAGCACTGTGAACATAAGCTTTAGGTCCCAGGATTTAAAATGGACTTAAAGCTTGGCTGATATCAGAACTGCACATCCCCTTTATTCATTATTTATGGCCCTGATGGTGCTGGAGCTGCCTTCAGAGAGCTCTTCAATACTGCTTTGGACATGCAGAACCACCAGCCATTGTTGGCAACCACAGCAATTCCCCTGCACTCTGGGAATGCATTATTAATTGTGGAATTTGGATACCAGTGGATGTCCTTACAGTTTCCAGACTCTCATGGTAGAGAAAGCAGGGCCCATAAAAGGGCGTTTTGGGGCTATTTCCTGCTTAGAAAACAGAGAAAATAAAAATTCAGCAATTTAGTCCACTTTGGACCTCTTTAAGACTGAAGATCAGGCTCTAACCTCAGCTCCACTACTCATCCAGAACACATGCTGAAACGTTAATGGAATTCCTTCAGACGTTCCCCAGCACGGCTGAGATCAGACACTGGCCCACACTGTCTGGGGCGGGAGATATTCTGAGCCAGACTCCTCAGCCTTGGGAACATTTTCATAATGAACACGATGTTTGCAAAAACTAGTCCAAAGGTGGCTTCTCTGTCTGTAAATATGTCAAGAGCGAATTGGCAAGGCGACTTCTCCATCCCTGGAATGCGCAGGAAATAGCTGCGACTATACTTACCCAGAAAACAAACAGCTTCATTCCCACCACCAGAGCGGTCCCTGACATGTCACAGCGGTGCTGATAAAAGGCCATAACACACCGTATGCCCTCAAAATGGCTTTTCAATCTCAGCCCAAGCCTTTCACTACGAGCTCATTAAAAGACAACCGTTCCCTCAGCCTGGCTGTGGTCACAGAGCAGAATGGGAGGGAACTGGAACCACTTCCCAGTCCTGTATCCATGTGTAACCTCCCAGGCAACGTAAACCTTCACTTTGCTTGCCAATGTTGCCACGCAAATCAGCACACCAGACTTGGCAGAAGTTTAGCCAAATTTGGCACAAGCTCTAAGCCAGTTCATTTCACAGTCGCTCTGAAAAACAAATCTGTATCATGAAGGTTCTTCAGAGCACTCACATTTGTGTTTTGGTTCTGGAAGTATAAAAAAAAAGAGCCAGATTCTGCTCTGATTTACTTTGGTGGAAACCCTGAGTAATTTTACAGACTTTAATCCTTCAGGTTAAATTGCTCTGTATTCAATCACAATGTGGCTCTCAATCTGACACAAGGGATAATTAAATTAGGTGAGATAAGGGTTTTTTTATCGTGTCATTAGTATCAAAACGTAACTTATGAAACTTAACACCATTTTAGCAGGGTTATAGATTTTGCTAAATCTTCTGTCAGAACCTTTATTTTAACAATCTTGTTTAAAAATAATTAACTGTTGGCAATACTCCACTCTGAGCTATGAATAAATAAGCAAGAAAAAACATAATTTTGTTTTAACTTTGAAATAATTTTCTACTTCACATCCACTGAGAAGTGTTATTTTTGACTTGTAATTTTTTTTAAAAAAAATATTACTATCTATGTGTGAAAAGCTATCAGTATCTTAAATTTGGGGTTTTGGTTTTTGGGTTTTCTTTGTAAAGAAAGAGACACTGGAAATGTACTAGTTAAATTTTGCAATGAAAAGAATTTAAATATCTGACAATACTGTTTTGTAAGGGATTTTAAGGGAAATCAAAATTGGTTCAAAGTTATGTTCAGTACTACAACATATTTACAGCAAGAAATTTATCATTCTTCCATTAAAGTGGGCTAACTTTGATAGCCAAAAAATAGGTTTCATTTTATTTAGGGTCTGATTAATTTTAGTAGGGAGGAGTGCATGCTATTCGAATCCCATATATTTTATATAACATCACGTTAATTAAAGGCCTAATACTACACTTTATACATGAGCCAGGCAGTGACAGGGAACTCAGAGCAGAGCAGAGTTCCAGCCTCTTGATAACATCCAACAATACACAGCTCCTTAAAATACCTAATGATGTGGTTCCTACTAACCACACCAACCTCTAGGAAATGGATTTTCTGTATTCTAGATACTTACAAACACTGCCCTGGCTGTACACTGTGCCCACTCCAGAACTGAGCATCCTTCTTTGCAGGGATGGGGGCTGGGGGTTTGCCAATCCCGTGAATCCCCATCCAACTTCATGGCACTACAAAGCAAAGTGAAACACAGCAAAGAAGCAGAAACTTTGAGGAAGAAGATGACAATCTGGGAAATCAGGGAAGATGCCAACCCACATCAAAGCTGTTTATGAGGCACAGTCACAAAATCTGAGAAACACTAAACATCGAGGTCCAGGCATTAGAAGTTCGTGTCATTGTGGCTTTCGGGAATTCATAGGAGCATGTGTTGGGGAGGGAATGAGAGCTCAGCTAAAACACAAGGGGTTTCAGAAAGATATTTCAAGCACGAAAACAGAAAAAGTAGCATGACTGGAAATCATGTTGTCAGTGCGATAACAAGAAAGCCATGTTAGCTGGGACACCAGACAGCGTGGTGCTTGTGTGAAGCCTGCCAGGAGCATTTGATGCTAAATAACCCCAATACTCAATAATCTGGAGATAGATCATCTCCTTGAAATGAAGCTAAATATAAAATAGAAGTTGCCTAAAATAGGGGTTTGTGAACTGCAGTTACAGGAAAAGAAGGAATGTGAAGGCCAGTACCCCACTGCCTGGCTGGTGTGGGAAGGGACCAGAGGACTCCACACTGCGATCACATCCCCACCACATTACACAGTCTCCTTTTTAGGTCAGTCAAGCTCCATCTTAATGATTATTAAGACATTTCTGCCACCTCCCCTTTTGCTGAAGGTGGCTCCTGAACCCCTCTGTTCTGTACTTGGACACTGTCCTCTCATTTCCAACTTAAATTCATCCATGGCCAGCTTATAAATACTTGTCCTCTGGCCAAAACTGGGGTTCAAGCTAATTCAAACCCATTGAAATTAATGAGTTTTTTTCCCCATTGACTTCAACAAGCCTTGAATTAAGGCCCTGTGTGTGGACAAAAAGGTTTAGGGCAGTTTTTGTAAGAGGAGAGTTTTATCCTGTTGATTTTGGCCTCTCTCCTCAGCCTGCTGTGAACTGTCTGCCTTATTTTAATGCTGTATTCTCATCCTGCTCTAGTGCAAAACTCCTATTGAAATCCAGGACGGCTTTGCCAAGTTGTTATTAATTACTGTGGTTCTCGAGGCTCAGTCCTGCAAACTGATCTCCATGAGCTCAGAGCTTTCTCTTCAAGGATCTGCTTTCAGGATCTGGGCTGTAGGGCTGCAAAACTGAGCACCAAAGGGACCGATCCGATGTCATCCGGCTCTGCCACCCCGGTGCCACTGCAGCCCCAAGGAGCTCGCAAGCCCAGCACTGCTGTTTTCCTTGGAAGGCAGGGAGGGGGCCAGCAGGGAAACAGTCCTGCACAGGCAGCCTTGCCTTGAACACAGAGCTTTCCAGGCCAAAATAACTTCTTGCTTGTTGGAGTTCAAGCACAACTGAGCTGTGCTGAAGGAGGGCACAGCTGAGCTCTATTTTTGCGGTCAAAGGGAAGAGAGCTGAGTTTTGAGGAAGCAACAACTGCTGTGGGATTTGACGTCTGTGGCTGGAGGATGGAATATTTTTTGCCCTAAGAAATGGCAAGGTGTCACAAAGGATGCATGTGAGGTCAAAAATTTATCAATATGTGAGCAATTTATTGTATTTCCAGCACTGGGAAATCCTTTTATTACAAAATGGGATGTGGATCCCATGCCTGCCTTCATTACTGAACCTAGTACTTAGTGGTGCCAGGACTGCATTAAAAGCAAGTTTTGGGTATGTTTGTGTTGTTCATTTTAGCTGAATGGTGAAAAAAACTGGGAAAAGCAGCTTTGCAGTGGAAACAGAAAAATCTCAGCTAGTTATTGAAAAACGTTATGAGCTCTTCAATTAGACCACAGGCATTTTATAAGGCAAGCAGGTCAGGGTGTACTTTACTCCCTGAACCTAAAACGTTAAAACAGTCATGTGACATATTTGCATTGAGTTATGTAGGATGAGTTTAGATCTCACTAATCTAGCTAGTCAGATGCTTGTAAAAATAAATAAGAAACTAAAAAAGAGTGACATCAGCCATAACTGCTTATTCTGCTCCAGATTTGGCAGGTAAAAATCAGCAAGAAACCAAGTGCATTATGCTGCCTGGGCTCTGTGCCTATTTCTCATCATGTAAGGAGCCAGGCCAAATCCTTGACACAATAGCAATTTTTGCTCAATGCCAACTATTCCCAGCCTGGCGGTGCAAATGCAGAGCTGGCTCCTGAGGTCACAGAACTGTAATGGAATCCAAACTGCAACGAACATCCCTGCTCCAGGAGGGGAAATGGCTGTTGCATGGGAGGCCGTTTCCATGGGTTCAAACTCATGCTGTCAGGAGACGAGTCACAGTGACAGCAGATGAGAACACCCTGAACTGAGTCACCCCTCATGCCAAGCCACAGGTAATCATGGACCAGTGGCCTAGAGAAAGGCTGGGAAACAACTGAGTCAGAAAAAATGCTGAATGCTCCAATTCCAGGTGTCTGTGTCAGCTATGACATAGTAACTGTCAGTCATGGTAAGTGGCAAGTGACATCTATTTAGATGAGTTCCACTCAGTGCCATGATAACAAAAGCACTTCACCTCACTACACCCTTCCATGGAGACAGGAATATCTGACAATGGCACAGTAAAGAGTTTAGCTGTTAGGCTGCTACTAACTGCAAACACAGAGAGCTTCTCCTCACCTTTATGGTTGATCATCATGTCCTCTATATTTAACAATGGGTGGAATGACACTGGCTTAATAATAAAAACCTACTGATACAAGCTAAAAAATAAAATCATGTATCTGCCACCAACCAGCATGCCCAGCACATGTTCTGTTTGAAAAGGGAGACCCTTGTCTTCATGCTAGAGAATCATGGCAAGAGAGATCAACCTGCTCAGATGGGAAGACACCAAGCTCTTTCTAAGTAATTCAGAGTCAAAATGTCCTTAAAACTCATTGTGGCAGGATAATGGTGTCCTCAGAGATGAATGAATATCCTGGAGCACTCAGAAAGGCAAAAGGCAACACTGCTGAGCACTTGTGTCCGCAACCCATGGGCACACATTGGTAGCAGTAGCTGTGGGTACTGTCACCACAAACCATGGGACATCCTCGTCCACCCACCTCCACCCACGGCTTGTCACTGACTGCACCAACAGTGCCTTCTCCTGAAAAGGGGTCAAGAAGCTCCATTCCACCACAAGGCAGACAAGCAGAAGAGGACAGCTCTGATTTTCAACTGTTCCTACCTGCTTTTTTTATTCTAACAGTGTTGGTGCTCACTTCTCATGCCCATTTAAACACCATTCAAACCAACAACTAAATATAATAACTAAGAACAGGACACTAAGCCAGCAGCATAAAGCACCCTGATTCACATCTCTCTGAATGGCAGCATCTGTACAGACTGGGCAGAGGGGAAAACAGGTTCTTCTCCGTATAACCTGGCCTTGGCAGCAGCAGTTTGAGTGATTTCTGAAATCCCATTGCCTAGCACCAAGCTGGAAAGAGAAGAAATAGCCTCATCACTCTCTCTCCCTGCTAAGGAATGCATTCTATATTCATCTGCAATCAGGAGAGAGAAGAAAGTTCTTTGAGCTTTATGGAAAGTAGATTGAAAATTATCCAACTATTCAAAAATTACTTTAAGAAAATCCCAGAATAGCAGTGATGAGTCTCTGCATCGGGAGAAGAGCTCCCACTGTCTGGGAGATGTTTGTACTGCCCAGCCACAGGCACCCTTTGTGCACAGCCCCATTCACACGTGGGCAGGGTGATGCTCCTCAGCTTCATGGGCAAGTTTACCAGCACCAAAACAAGTCCTAAATGCATGTGTTATGCCATGGTGCTTGAGATGTGATTCAGGGCAGCCTGGCCCAAAGAGAGGGGTAAGAGCCTGCCCATGGAAACAGCAAGGAATAGCTGCAGCAATGAGTAACCCTGTGAGAGCTGATTCACGTCTGTAACCTGCTCCACACAGGACTCACAGCGGTTCTTTCCAAAGATCAGGCAAGAGTGTTACACTTCATGGCAAAACCATCTCCCACTGACTGAGTGGAGCACTCCAGCATGCAAACTCCTCGTGGGAGAGCAGATGCTGGCCCTGGCAGGTGTGCATGAGGCCAGCCCACACTGAGAGACCATGACCTGCTCACATCCCTTACTTCCAGAGTACAGCACCCACAAGGTGCTCCTCTGTCCCTGGTGAGGAAACTCCTGCCCTCCACTCCTCCTGCTCAGCTGAGCTGGATGGGAAAGGATTCCCAACACCAAATAAGCCTCAGGCAGACAGCCAGGTTTCCAAGCCCCTTGCCAAAGGGGAGACTGTGCTTCTGCTTTTCCGAGTGCTCTGTGATCTAGCAGTTGCAAAGCTTCTGGAGGCTTTTTCCTCCCACTGCACATTAGCAATTCATTGAGTGATTTCTACAGGTCTGAAACGGAACAAGACAAACTTTTCACATATGGAGTGGAAGAACTGCAGAAGCCTCCCCAAGAGACCATCATTAAGCCCAGAGCAATAAGGCAAATAAACAGCTGCACCCTCCAAAGATGGCACAGCCATGGTGGTCACAGGGTAACAAAAGCTGCCACCTCCTGAGGATAAAGATCTATACATCTTCCAAAGCTCCCTAGACATCTTATTAGACTTCAGGAAAGTTACTTCTCTTTCCCAGTCTCCCTCTCTGTACAAAGTGGTGATAAAACTTCACAGGAGGCCCAATTTATTAATTCTGAAAACATTCAAATACAGCAGTAAAGATTCTCTGTAAATATGCAAGCCCACAATCCAGTATTTGTAGGGGAGGACAAACCACGGGTGGGGCTGAGAACATCCAGAATTTGCAGTCTCCCCCAGCAATGTCCTCCTGCAGTTTCCTGGAAAAAGGCTGTTCTGATACACGCACTGCTCTAGTAATGTGAATTTTGTTCAGTGGTCTAATATTATTTCTAAATTTACTAATGCTGGATACAAACCCATCTGTATTCATGTAAATCTGCAAGTTTACAAGCTCTCACATGCACAAAAAGAAGCCATTTCAAACACCATGCTGTATTTAGAAGGCTGCTTTGAAAATCTAGCTCTTAGAATCACCTTTGGTTGCTAAATAAACTTCTCCGGAGTAACCACAGCCCACACAAAAATAGTTACAAAACAGTTTCATGACTTTAGGTGGAAATGGGTGTTGGTAAGAAGCACGCTCAATTTTTCTTCACTGAAGCTGAAATGTAAAAAAATTTACAATATAAGCTCTGTAAGCAGATTCTCCATGGTAAACAAATATGCAGAGATGCAGAAAATGCTAAGTGATCATTTTTAGAACATTTATTTTTGGCAGGATAAACACTTTCAGACTCAAAACAACTTCTCTATGTGTATAGAATCTCCAACTGTGAAAAGAAAACAAATAGCAGAGTTTCATTTGTTATAATCAGGATTTTTTTCATGACTGTTTAGAATAAAGTTGGATCACATTTGGAGTGGCTTGGAAATTCATTGTTTAGGCATTAGTCTCCAGTGGTAAACATCCTACAATATGTGTATAATACAGCAACTATTTTTGTACTTCAAAGCCTTCCCTCATATATTGGGAAGGTGCAGGGTAAAAACAATCTCTTCCCTTCTAGGGAATGATGGTTTCATTGCTTGATTTCACCCAGAAGAGATCCCTGACTACCCCTCACCAGACTCCATTTATTCAAATAAAAATTAGCCCCCGATACCAGACTGCAAATTGCATTTGAGAAATCCAACTCTCTGGAGAAACAGAAGTTTAATGAGGGGGACTGTACAGTCCTGAAGCTTTATCATTCCCAAACTCCTTGGGGCAGGGGGCTTTTTTTAATACAGGTACTTACTGTTGACTCTTCAGGACTGAATATCCTGCAGATGAGGAAATGTGGAACAACAAGGACAGACACTCGTCTGGTTTGAGTGATCACATCTCTGTGGTCAGCATCTCACTGCCCCCCCAGCTACCATCACTGCCCTCTCAGAGCAGGCCACTTTCATCGCTTCAGAGGAACAGAAAGCAAGTTCAGGAGCAGGGTTGGAAACTGCATTTTCTCATTTTGAGCAGCCTAATGGAAATCTGGCTGCTCAACACTTCTGAAAACACCCGGCCAAACTGTCCTGCTCCGAGTGTCCACGGCACCAACAGCCAATATGAGTCAACGCTCTGGGAAACGTCGGCCTGCCAAGGTCACGTAAGTCTGTGGCAGGAGAAGTAACAGGATCATCTGGCTCTTCTCCTGTTTCGCAGCCACAAAACTTTCTTCCTCCCCTAACAATTACATATGTGGGTTTCCTTAACAGTTTCTTTTTACATTTCTGTTTAAACAGCACAGGGGAAAGGAAGAGGAGACTTGATGTGGAAAATTAGTTTTGGAAATGTTGAGCAGTGTAGACTTGCCAACTTCTGTTCCTCCAGTCAGTTCATTGTTGATGCTCTCAGCTCTCACCAAAATGCTGTTTTTAGGCTGTACGTCAGATTCACAAGTGAGTCTGACAGGATTTTTAGAAAAATCTGAGGCTTTTCCCCGAGAATTAAATGAGAAAAACAATGTGGGAACACTTCTTCCCACTTTGTGCTGCTAAGGCTCCACCACAGCTACTCCTGGGCAAAGTTCCAAAGGGACCCAACTGCACAGGAGCAGCTTTTCCAGAATGCATCAGGGGATTCCCAGCATGAGGGAGATGTGCAGGATATACACAGCAGGGAAATGTGCAGAACATTCCCATCATTAGGGAAGTGTGCAGGTCTTTTGCACCTAATGAGACACAGGGAGTGTGAAAATGTTCTGAGGAGATGCTCTGCACCAAATCAAAGCAAAGCACAGAGTGGGGATTCAGAAAACGCAACTTTCAAATAAAATCCCCCAGCTGTTGCTGGAGCTGCCAGGTGGCTCCTCAGGGGCAGAGGCAGCTGCAGAGCCCCTGTGCCAGGAGCTCCCACTGCTGCCCCAGCCCAGCTTGGGCACAAGGGCCCCCCAGACCTTCACCACCACTTCTTCCCACTGCTCGGTGTCAACTGCTGAGCTGCAGCCTTTGAATGGGAAGCCAGGAATGCAGAGGTGGCACTTTGTGCTGCAGTGAAAGACCAGCAAAGCCTGGAGGCAGCAACAGCCGTCTCCAGTGCATTGTTTGCTGAGCACTTGTCATGCCATTGGACATGCACATTAAGAAATTAGGATTTCTACATGGTTATTTCTTTGAGCTGACAGGTGTCTAAAGCCAGTTTCCACTTCTGCTTGCCATCCATATACAAGGAACTTAGAGCAGGTTTAACTTTTGGCTTTTTTTTATTATTATTATTTTTTTTCAGAGAGAGAGACTGTGTTTAAGATCTTTGTTTTGATGAGGCCATGCACATATTGACAGCCCTTGCTGACAGAACAGGGCTGCAGAGAGGACATCTCATCCACATATAAACCAATGGCTCAACCAATAAAAGTAGTGCTGTAAAAAGACTTACTATTGCAATGCTGCTGAGCAATTTTTTTTTCAATATCCACATAGATATTTGAGACTGCTTGATGATGATGCAGATTGTTTTGAATATTTCAGGGTCATTTATCCATAAGAGACTTTAGACCAGTAAACCAGCCAAACTTCAGTTTGCTGATCAGCATGTCTAGATATTTGACTACACAATCCTGCAGAGAAAATGTGGTGTCACTGTGTTAGCTGAGGGTGGTGACTTCACACAGGTGTAACTGAGTGCAGAATCTACCTCCCAAGGGTTTTCTGGTGCTTCCTGAACCTGACAAGATTAATTTAGTGATTTAGAAATCTGTTGCCAAGCCTAAGTCCCCAGAAGACTGCATAGCAATAGGAAGATTAAAAGCAGATGGTTCAGCAACCAAGGTTTTCTAGTTAAACTTTTAACAGACTTAAAATTCTTGGGCTTCATATAATCATCTTCATTCTTTCCTTCAATTCAGTGTGTGTTAGTATCTTTGGAACACTTCCTCCGGATGTGAAGCCAAACACATTATGCTAATAATACAACCTCAAAAAACATACCTTTATGATAGGCTTAATAAGAGGTTAAGGAAATGTTGACTCTAGCTCAACAAGGCTCTGTGCAATTAGACCATCTTCATGTGGTTGTTAATTTCCATAAAAGGATGCTGGAATCTAAAATATGAAGAGAGATCATTTCCAGGAGGGGCTTTAGCAGATGATCCTGTTAAACACAACTCAAACACTATTGCAGTTGACAAAGGGTCTCCTCTATGAAGGTGAAGCATTTGAAAAGGGTGAATGTGGGAGCCGATGGTCTCACAATGCTCCTGATTTCCTGTTCCCATTGGAACCACTAAACCCCTCTGTAAAGTCTGGCAGGAGTAGGGGTGATGTGAGTTTGGCTGTCAGCATGCCCAGGCCTCTGGAGACCTGTGATGGAAAGGAGCAAGGCAGGAGCAGTTGGAAGCAATAACAGTTCTGGGAATTACCTAAGAAACTTAAGAGTTTCTCTGCTCCAGTCTCTCTCCTCTCTCCCTGCTCTCACTTTGAGTCCTACAGCTTTGACCCGTACCAGGCCAGCCACAGCTTGTTGTGCCAAGGTCAGGCCAGTAGGATCCAGACCCTGGCCAGTCCAGCTTCAAGTCCTGGGATGATCTCCTCTTTAGAGCTTTTCATCTCCAGTGCTAATCTTGAGCATTTGTGTGACTGAGACAGAAAAGCAAGCACGTCCCAGCAAGTATGTGCTTGGCTGAATTGTAGTGACTCACTCCAAACTCCCAATTAACATCAGAATGAAGACAGGACAAGTGTCTCCCATTTGTCTACTAAAAATCTTCCCTCTCTGCAGAAGTGGCAGCTAAAACAATCCCCAGACATTCCACATGAGGTCCAACCAACATGAAATACAAATCAAATACAGAGAAACTCTCTGCTGGAAATTTCTTCCTCTGCAGTGTCTTACAAACATCTTTATAGCACCAGAACAAGCTTTATGACCACTTCATGCAGGCACTGAATGCCAGTGCTGAGCTACCAAGGACACTATGCCCTTCCTTCCTGTCACCTGCACTGAACAGCCTCAGGATCTACTTTCCAGGGGTCATTTGGGTCAGCCTTCACAGAAGCACTCAGGGGAGGAGGACACCAAGCAGGAAATATTTCTCTCCGTGAACAAAAGGGTGCTATAACAGCCTTTCTTGCTCAAGTACCTGTGACACCAGGGCAGCATTTCTCATTATCAGCCCCAGAGTTCCCAAGGCCTTGAAGACATGGGTTTCTACCACATGGACCAGGCCCATGTCAGCACATTGCTCACACCAGAATAAAGCACAAGAAGTGTCTGCAGTGCCTGATACTGCAGCCTTCACCCAGAGAACACAGCTGGCCCGATTCTTCCCATCCCTGAAAAGGGACTTGCAGGAATGCTTTAAACTCCCCTCACTGCCCTCCAGTTCTGGGTGCCCACTGTGTTGTGCCACTCCTTGTGCTGCAGTGAGTCCCACTTTACCCCCTTCCAACATCCCTTTGAAAGCAAAATTAGTTGCAAGGACAAAAAACTGCACCTGCAAAAGCTGAGGAGATCTGCTTTGAAAAACCAAACCCCTAAAATACATTTGGACACATGAAGAGAGCAGCCAAACCTCAAGTTAAATCTTCCATATGAAGTGTAAGGAATCAAGTAACCATCCAGAAGAGATGTCTGCAAAATAACTTGGCTCATAACTTTTTCATTTGGGTTAAATTAAAATAATTGTAAATCTTCAGTGCACAGCACAAGAGCTGCACTCTGTGTAACACTGTACGTATCCTATTAAGCTTTTAAGTCAGTTCAATCCTACAAAAATGCTTTGAAAACCAGAGTGAGTTGCCCTTCCTTGGACAACCAATCACACTACTGCAAGAAAGCAGAAGAGGCTTTGTGAGTGAATTTTCTCCATTGTAGTTAACCAGAGCTATAAGAGGCAGGGGAACAGCAGGGGCAGAAGAAACATTCCTTGGAATGAAGTGGGAAAGCATCATTACACAGTGATCTCTTGTAGCTGCATTAAACCTCAGATGTGCATCAATTAGAAGCCAGTGCCAAGCTAACTATCTCAGACACAAACATGGTTCATCTAATGATCCATTCGTAATGACTTACAAGTTGTCACTTCCTGGGCATCCTGGAGGTTTAAGGGAAGAAGGTGTCTGGCCTCCAAGATTCTTCACACCCAGAACTGAGCCCTGCTGGCTGCAACTCAGTTCTGTGGGGAGCAAGAATCTTTGGACATTGTTTACCAGCTTTTTGCTAGATAAGAAAAGCTACCTCCATTCACAACCCTGTTAAATCATTGTACATCACTACAGATCACATGTTCATAACATCAGATTGCTCAATCCCACTTTGGGAGTTTACAATGCAACATGTGTGCAGTGGCTCCTGAAAACTGGCTAATTCCTGCCACTCCTCTCCTCATTTTGGACCTTTTTGATTCCACCATCCTGTCTTAACAGCCTGTGGGCATTCATGTAATTGATGTGAGCACAGCACAGGAAAACTCAGCTGTAGCCATGCCAGTAGAGCAGAGTAACCACTCACACCTGGGTCTTTCTGAAGCTCTCATTGACTTTGCAAGGCTTGGAATTAACCAGTACATGTCTCTAGTCCAGCTGTAAACAGAATATTATAACTCCCACCCCATAGTTGCTTTGGTATCAAGTGCCAACTCTAAAGAAGATTTAAGAATCTTTACTAAAGGTGGCATAGAAGTGCAAAAGTCAATGATTAATTGGCACAGTTCTGCTCATTAGTTCTTGTAGAGGAAGAGTTCAGAGTAAGTTAAACCCCAACACATGAATTTATTTCCAGAGCTCTTTCTGAAATTGCTCCTTCCTATTCGTGCCAATAAATCTTACATTCCAGCTATGCTTCTTTAATAGATATAGATATAAATTTTTATTTCTAGTGGGCCAGATTAATGACAAGGAAAAATGGAAGAATAAAGCAAAAGCTGCAGCTAGCACTTATCTATCTCTACCCTGCAGCCTTCTTTCTCATACTCCTGCAACTCCAGTATTTAGAGGCAGCTGAGCTCTCCACATGCAGTTTTCATGGAACATCTATCCCTCAACATCCAACTGCAGAGTTCAGCTGGGACCACAGTTGCAAAAAAACCCATTGTACTCTTCCTGAACAAGCACAGCAATGATTGTGCAGATAATACCTTGTACTGCTGAAACAAGAGCCATGCAAAGATTTCAAAGAGCTTTACAGACATTCATAATTTAAGACAATCCACATCCTCCTAAAGGTGATACTGGATCCTCACTTTGCAAGTGAAGAATAGAGGCATTAAAAAATTAAGGGATTGAGGGACATGGAAAGCAAGGCAGCACTGAACAATGTCCTGCTCACATACATCACAGCAACCAGACCTTTTCACACCAATACCAATTACACAGCCTGTATCACCCTGTCTGGCAGCCCAGGGTGACACTGGAGACACCATTCAGGCATGACCTGATTTGATGAAACAGCTACAGTGTTTCAGGTATTTTCCAAATACTGTACACAAGATGTTATGAATAACTTATTAAGTACACCCTATTTCTATTGACTTTCCACATTCTGACAGTGTAAAAGCCGTGGTTCAGTGAGGTGAGCTGTCCTTTCCAGGAGGAATCTCGGGTGGCAGCCTTGCTAAGCAAGGCCTGCTCTAGTCTAGGGCTTTCATTCAGCACAGGTTCTGTTTACTGAGTAACACTCAAAGTTTCACACCCCAGTTTAGAAGTTTTAATTGATGCAACAGGAAAGCTGGATTAGGCTCTGTCTCTCCTGATGGATCTCTCCCTGCAGACTGTGAGACTGGGGAGTTTAAAAGCAAAGATTTTGCTCTTCCTTGCCATAAAACATATCTTCCCACTCTATAATTAATCCCAGTGAAATGAAAGAAAGCAGCCTAATGGATTCACCTGTTGTGGTGCAAAGTGCAAAAAGGCTGATTGAATATACACCTTCAGAGGTGCAGTTTGGATTTCCTAATGTACCTCTTTAATGAGCATCTTGGACTTGGACATCACAGAGCACAGGACCAGCCAGAGAGACAACAAGAAGAGGCTTCTACAACACAGATAGAGGTGAAGCTGCACTCCCATATAATGAATTATAAATGAAAAAAGCAAATATAAAGACAGTCTGCCTCACGAAAAGCCTAACCCAAATATAAGGCTTACTCCAGCCAAAGAACAAGCTCAAAGCAGAGAATCCAGTTTGTTGGCCACCTTCTCCCCTTTCTACTCTTCCCTGGTAAAGGGCTGAAGGAGGGCAAAATCAAGGTCTGCCCACCAATTCACCACAGGAATAACCCCTGCACAGGGATTGCTCTAGCCAAAATCAGAGCCATGGCTCTGGTGAACAAGGGAAGTGGCACAGTCCTTGTACAGGGCAATGAAGGTGCAGCTTTACCCCTCTCCAGCAATGTCCAACCTCTCAGGCATAGACCAAGGCAAGGACACAGATAGGCACACACACCTGGCACTGGAGGAACAGCACCAGGAGCAAAGCAATGCACTGTGCTCAGAGATGTGCCTTTACCTGCATTTTCAGGTGCCTCGTATGAGCAATTCCAAGAGCAGCTGCCTGCTGGCCTCTACTCTTACCCAAAATACATCCTTCAGGTTGCAATTTCTTCAAGACAGCACAACACCTGAGACCAAACAGACATTAGTTACAAGTTCATGGAGCTTAAGAGCAGTGGAAATCTAAAAGACAGACTTTCCCCACCAGAAATCAAGAAAACCTTCCTCAAGGTTATACTAGCCCTGTGGCACCAGGTATGCCATAAGGTGACAACTCAATTGCAACACTTAACACTCAGTTAATATACAAGAAAAAATGATACTACAGATGCTGGTAAAATATTGTGCAGTAGGACTGAGCTGAAATAAAACATGAACAGTATTATGGAGATGAAATAATGGTATTTTTATACTTCAAAAAAGTAAGATAAAAAGCTGAGATTTTACTGATGGACTTTAGTTAAGGAATTAGTCATCATTATACAATAGCAATTTGAATATCTTAGCACACAGCACGTGTCACAAGAAAATCATTCAAAGTTTGGATACGTTTTAGCTGTATCAATTAAAATTGTACATCACATATAACATCAGATAGCAAAACTTATTTCAAGCAAGTATTTACATAGAGCTATTAAAAGACAAGGATTTGGTTTAATTGGTGAGTAAGTGGAGCTGGAAGTTGCTGAAGAGGTCTCTAGCAACCAAGGAGATCATTGGGGCAGAACAAATTGTTTTACTCTGTTTTGTGTGCCTGAGTTTTAAGCCTTCCAGATGCAACAGTAAATGCAATAATAACATTGGCTAATGAAGATGGGTTTAAATAATGAGTTTGGGGTGAGAGAGCAAAGCAGTGACTTGTGTAGCAGTATCTCACCAGGGAAGTAGAGAAGCTGACAGAGTTTCTGCCTGGAAAGGGATGTAGAAAGGTGGATCACTGAGATAAACTAATGGAAATTCTCCAGAAACAAAGGCATCATTTAGATATGTAGGACAGCTTTACCCAGATTCAGTAATTTGCTGCAGCACCAAGAAAGTTTAGTGGTACTGTAGACAAGAGTCAAAGCCCTAGGAGATGGTGAAAAAGGTTCGGAAAATATGGCCAAACAAATCCAGATTTGTCATAAACTTTCATACAGCACTTACTTGAATGGACAAGGCACTGCAGCATTATACTTTCCAAATGAGCCAACCTAGAGACTGCTCTGGCAACGTGGACAGATCCTCACGAGGATTGAACACTTCCCTCAGCACCACTGTTAGCAAAGCTTTACTCCTCCACATCTCCCAGAGAAGCTGCAGCCACCATCTGAACAGATCTATGGCCAGGATAATTTACACCAGCTGGAAATGTGACCCACCTATTTAATGCAAGGGAACAGGCATGACTTCTTTCCTGCTGCATTGACTAAGATCTCCCCAACTGTACCCTGAGAACATTTCAGGCATTGGGATATCAACCACAGAAAAATGACTGGAAATCCCCAGGCAGGAATAAAACATATGTTTAATAAATGGTTCTACGGAAAAAAAAAAAAAAAAAAAAAAAAAAAAAAAAAAAAAAAAAAAAAAAAAAAAAAAAAAAAAGAGGGGGAGGAAAAAAAAAGGAAAATGTTTGCAATTGTAAGATCATAAGAGTCTAGCCATATTAGTGATGACTAAGTGTAATCTTGTGTTTCAAGAAGATGAAGAAAAACATGTTTTTGAAAATGTTGAGGCTGGTATTCCTAGTCAACAGATATTCTTCTACTGGCCTGTGAGTGACCCTTTCAACCTGGGCTTTCCTCCAGCCTGTGGGTCCATGGCAATGACTAGAGGGGAGAAAATCCCTGCTACTGGCCAGCTGTGCTCCAAATTACCTTACTCAACTGTGCCCATAAATGTAATTGCATGTTTCCATGGAATTGCATCAGAATGACCTGCTCACCCCTGACAAAGTTCATATATCTGTGATCTCTGTCTCTGTAGATAAAAATCTCTTTCTTCTTTGTGTGTCTGAAGATTCTGTAAGGACAGTCAATTCCCCAGTAGCCAAGGAAATGGAGGGAATAGATAGCCCAGACACAGCCATACTGTGAATGGTGCAAAACACAGGGAATTTATGTCCTCAAATGGACAGTAAGAATACGAAACACGGAAGAGTTTAGTGTTACTGCTGAGTACAGACCACAGATCTACATAAACTGGCAGACCTGAACCAGGCAGCACATGTGGATATGCCACACTGAGCCCAACTCAGCATCTCCAGGAGTTGATTTCCATGGGGAAAGTGGATAGTGGATATCTAGGGATAACTACAGTTCACACTGGTGGTGTACAACAGTGTGAACAAACATTGAGAAAAACCCAAATTCCAGTTCAGGTGAGAGCAGAAATATTTCCTGCTAACCCAACAGAAGTGTCTGTCAAATTGAGTAACTGAGAACTCCCTCCTGTCTCAGCTCAGCCTCCCTTCCCAAATTCCATCAGCATTCACTCTGTCTCATGCCCCTTTTCTCTTTCCTGGCTCTTCCCCCACAGGCTGAAGGAACTGGTACCTGTAATTTCTATGCTAAAGGAGTGCTGTTCTATCCCAGAGCAGAGCCGTGGGCCAAGCAAAGAGGAAAGTCAAGCACAAGCACAGGCTTAAGAGGAGGGGGTCTTGGTGGCTCTGATGAGAGAAGAATGCTCTGGTGCAAAGTGCAATTTGGGTCATGGTGTGGCAGGGAAAGGAGAAGAGACAAAGCCTCAGGTGGCTGGAGGACAGTGTTTGGCAAGAGCCTGGGAGATCCTGCTAGAAAACTTTGAATCTAAGACAAAGGGAACCTATGATTCAGTTTTGAGATGTGTCAGGTCAGCCATGAAGACAGATATAGACAGAGAGAAGGAGAGGTGAGAATGCACCTCCTTTGCTTTTAGAAGAAAAGACAGAGAAGAAGAAAATCAACTGAATATAGCGGTCGGTGAAATAAGAAAACCATCTGGGAGGTTATTTTCTTGGTAACAAGCCAATATAAATAGACCTTTGTATTAGGACATAAATGTGACTTCCACAAAGATGTAAGGGAACTCCCCTCATTCAAAGGCTGCCCTGGGCTGGACATTTCCTTGGAATTCCCTCCCTGGACCCACCCCTGTTTCCTGTCGGGCCCTTCACACGGCAGGGCAGTCCTGCTCCTGACAATGACTGAGGCTCAGAACTATTGTAACCAAAACCCAAAATGTGTTCTCATTAAAAAAAATCTGGATGATAGCAATTAATTCCACATTTTTGTGAATAAATACAATGTGTTTTGTGCCAGAACACTTTGGCTTGTTCGTAGAAGCTAACAGTGACACATAAATCTATTTTCCCTGTTGCTCAACAGACCTTCTTGCTCTGCCCACCAATTTTCACAGGGGGAAAGGGATTTTTTCTGTCTTTCAGTCAGCACCTTCAAAGGTCCTTGCTCCCTATCTTCATGTCGACCTGTGGGTTACAAAATGCACTCAAAGCTACTGATGTCAAGGTAGTCCTGTGACTCCTTTGGGTTTTCACCAGCCACTGATATGAAACAAACTTATTTCCAAGAGCTGCCCCATCATTTCCCAGGAGTGATGTCATTCAACTGGAGTCAATGACCAGGACTTCTCCCCTCTCCTGTAGCCAGCAGAACAGATGAGCTGTGAGCATCCCTGACACCACAGCTATGCTGAGCAACCCATCCTGTTCTCCCTGTGGTGCTGCTAGGAAAGAGCTCTCCTCTGTCATCAGTGATTTGGGTTAATGTGAACAAGGAAGGACCAACACCTGAGCAGAGAATGGCCAAGCCATTCAGAAAAAAAAGCTGATACACTCCTGTCTTTTGCCAGCCATGTTTACTTTGTTTTACTCTGCTGATTTGGGTGTATTGCATTACAGAAGTGTAAAACCAAAGGAAAGCTGTAGGATTCTGGCTGTTCTGAAGCTTTACAGATGTTTGCTGGCTTTATGTGGGAGAAACATCACTATTTTATTGACGAAACTCTTTTTTGTTTTAATATGGAAAATCTCAGTGGCACTTCACTCCATTTGTCTTATTTTTTCTTCTTTAGTCATATGATAATGTAGACTTATAAGCAGTGATTCATCCCCCAAAAAGTCATAAAGAGAAAAATAGCTCGTATGTATGTCTCAGAGGCCAATGAATCATTGACAACAGGTATAATGGGAATAATTATATACTCCTGAGAAACTTTACCCAAAGCCCAGCTCAGAGGCTAGTTTCAAAACTTCTGAGCTGTGCAGTTGGATCCAAGGCTGTGAGTGCCAGGTTAGGAAGCAGCCAGGAGAATTTCAGATTTGTATTGTTGCAAGGAAATGTCTTCCCCAAGTGTCTGTTATGTGCTGACAAATTGTTTATACTTAACCAAGCAATAATAATGAACAGTCTAAATAGACATTGATTTTTATGTTTCTAATTCACTTTTAGTGGGAAAATATCCTGGCAACTGAAATATGGATGTCAAGCTTTGGATGCCAGCCACTGCTTTAGAACTATGCTATTTTAAGCAGTAATATGTATTATTTGGTAAAAAAACATGTATTTTTAGGGTCTAATCCTGGAAGTTCCTACTCCAATGAGCTTCAGCCTTCCAATCAAAGTTTCTAGAATTACATATATTAATGTAAATTTGTAGCAGACTGCAGCCAGACAAAAAAAAAAAAAAAAAAAAAGTTTCTGTTTCAATGAAGTTTGCCTGCTGCCTAACTAGAAATAGTCAATATATAAATGTGAGGCCATGGCTCCAGAACACAAGTGCAAAATCCTTCTCTAAGCCAGCCCAAAGAATTGGAGCAACTAAAGAACTCATGTCCATGGACCAAGCCCAGCTCCAGAAGAAGGCTTTGCTTTCCAGTGCAGGGTCCTTGTCTATTTTGAAGAGCATCTACCACACAGAGCAGTCAGGGCTGCCCACCTGGATTTGTACCCTGGGCTGAGCTCAGCCCCAGTGCCAGCTCCTGGAACCCTGGAGATCTTGCACATCAGTGTGGAGCTAGACCAACAATCACCCTTGGGAACAAGGACAACAATTTTTTCCTCAGATCAGCTGAAGCCTCTTAGAGAGGAAAGATGCAAAAGTGTGCCCTCACAATAACGTAGCTGCATCCCCTTCCACCAGTGCACAACAGGAATTCTCCTAAAGGGCAGAATTCCTCACACAAGGAAAATTTACAAAATAAATTATGGATGAATCAGATCCATTGTGTGCAGCATGAATCCTGCCATCCACCAATATCAAACAGAAGCCCCTAAGCATCTAATATACTTTTCCTCTCAAATATCCCAACAGTGCTAGAAGATGGTGATCAGCCCCATCCTGCTCCTGTCACAGCAGTGCAGAGCTGTGCACCAGCACCAGCAGTTAATTCAGTGAAGCTGTAACTGCCCATACCTGGGAGGAGATGGTGGTCACAGGAACTCTTTCAGTGGAGACAAACAGGCACCTTCTGAGAGCAAATCTTCTGATCCATCAGAGAGATATCTGCCTTAGGATAAGCTGAACCACCTTCTGGGAGTTCCCATTTCTCCTTGTAAACTGCAAAGGAAGCATGGCTGCAGCTGTGGCCAGATCAGACATAAATGTCTGATTCCTGGATTCCTTGAGTTGGAGCAGAAATATTTCACCTTTAGCTGAAAAAGTAGTTGAAGAGAGATGGGTGGCTGCTGTTGCATTTCTGGGAAATGCAAGATATTATACGACCTGTTAATTTATTCCAGAGTTTCTCTTTATGCTTGAACAATATTGTTCAGCATTCAATTCAAGTCATAACATTTAATGACTTGTGGTCAGCTCAGCTTATCCTGCATTTCTGTGCCAGCTTAAAAAATAAACAAAGCTGTGTCTACTGAATGGCACAGAGGGATTTACCCTGCTCCTAGCACAAAACACATATCAGAACATACCAACACAGTCTCAGCTCAGTTCAGAGAACATGGGACTGTTCTTTACATCCTGCTGTAGGAGACTGAGAGAATTGAGCAGTTTGGTAATGAGCATCACTCTTTAGGGGACAGGAAGACTGAGGACAGCTTCAAATTAATATTACTTCCATTTCAAGCACATCCAGTGGCCTCAGATAGGAGATGCAACATGCTGGGGGCTGCACAATTACTTGGGACTTGTCTCCAGCACTGAGTTAACTCAGTGAATAACCTAAGTCATGTTCTCACTCATACAGAAAAGCTGTGGGTATGGAGGGTGCCTTTGTAGGAGTGGCTGTCTTACAGAGGGGCAATGTGGCACTGTCACATATGAGCCACCACTCTGTCAATTCTGTACACACAGTGAGAAGCATTAACTCCACTGCAGGGTAAACTCCATGCTGCAGGTAATCCCTGTCCTGATGAATTTACAACCAAAACCCCCACATAAGGTGTGGCAGGAGGCACAAAGCCAAAAAGAGGTACAACAATTCTTACAAAAGCATGTCTGCTGACGAGTTGGGAACAGAATTTATTGCTCAGCTGGTGACAATCAGCTCCAAAACAACATTGTGCAGAAGATCCTCCATACCTTAGGCAATGGGAAGAAAACTCAAGTATCTTCCTCCCTTAGAGGGTCTACGCATACTCAACTCATTCCAGCACAATTTATAAAGATATATTTGTAATTTCTTCACCTCAAAACCATTCTCTAGATATACTCAGTCTATGAATCTGCTGCACAAACATTCTCCATGTTCTCAGCTTTCCAGTTTAAAAGCCATCAACCAACCTATATGTCTCCATTTCTTCAAAATCCTATTTTAATGTAATTTTGGCAAATAGGACTGTAACTATTTAAAGCTGTTCTGTGGGTTGTGTGCTTTGAAGAAGAAACCATTACCAGATACTTTAGAAAATTTCCATTTATCCTCTCTTGTTTCTCTGCTTTTATGCACCTTTCCTACCAGCTGCTGGACTGCTGTCTGCCAACCCACCTCCCCCTGCTCCTGCATTCCACATTCAATGGGCTCCTCTGCAGTCAAAAGCTTTCTCCTATCTCGTGGTGCCTTTATGTTAGAGAAATAATTTGTTTGTTACATTCAAAAGGGAATTGTTCAGTCCTGTCTTTAAAAATGTATGACAGAGTTAGAGATATTTTTTTATTTTTACCCTTTTGCTTGGAATTATGATCTTTGGTTAGGTACAATTATGATCTTTGGATGAAAGCACATTTTTGAGTAAATCATGCAACAAGACAGGCCATTTCATCACAAGTGCCTATATGGAACTTGGAGTGGTTTCTTAAATCTATCATAATAAAGGTACAGAACCAAAGTAGGAGGCTATTTCCAAAAATTGAAGCCCTTACCTCGTCTGAATCAAACTGTTTCTGGAGTTGGCTGATGTGAGGGAAAAGGGTGAGGAAAAGAGGGAATATCTAAAAATACATTTTCTATAGCCTCTTCCCTGCCCTAAGCTATATACTTTGGGTTGCACTCCAATGGAGACACTTTCCAATGCTCACTATCCTCTTTCCCTCCTCTCCCATGAAAGCAGCAGTTAACTACCAAGCCCTTTGCCTCTCCCTTTAAAAGTCTTCAGCATCCATAGTTCCTGCAGTTACATCCTTGTAATCCATAGATTCATATCTAATAATATGAAAGTTCCTCTGTAGCATCTCCTGAAGCAGGATTTCCAAGCTGTGCAGTGAATATGTATTAACTTGCAGATCAAAGCTGCCCTTGTCATTACATTAATGATCAACCCAGTCAATGTTATACAACACAAACTCAGCACAACCTTCAGATCCAGCCCTATGAAAATGTCTTCATTTCAAAGAGATGGCTCTGAAACTCCTCAATGACCCCTGCTCACCCACCAGCATCACTGCCTACATAAGGGGACTGGGGGACATGCTCCAGTTTTGTCCCAGGACCAGGACATCCTGAAAAAAGAAAGGAAGGAAAGAAAAGAGAGGGGAAAAAAAGAAAAGAGAAAAAGAGAGAAAAAGAGAAAGAGAGAAAAAGAGAAAAAAGAGAAAGAGAGAGAAAAAGAAAGAGAGAAAAAGAGAGAAAAAGAGAGAAAAAGAGAGAAAAAGAGAGAAAAAGAGAGAAAAAGAGAGAAAAAGAGAGAAAAAGAGAGAAAAAGAGCAAACTGGTCTGTGGAAGGGTTCGTGATGAAGTTTTGGAAAAACAATCTTTCTTCTCCTCTGGAGGAAAAGGCAGTGCTCAGAGCATGTGGCAGAGCTGCCACACAAGAACAGGAGATGAGGGGGGGCTCCTGGCAGCAGTGTGTGACACGAGCACACAAATCCAGGGGCCGCCAAGGCAGCAGCACCCCCAGCAGTGAACCCCATTACCACCTTCCTCCTACACCTTCCCAAAGCCCCTCAGTGCACGAGACCCTCTGCACAGGGAGGGCAAAATCCCAACCAGCCTTGGCTCATATTTCCCGAGGGCTGCTAAAACCATGTGCTAATCCTGTCAAAGCTCTCTCTCTGCATCCCCTGCCAGGGGTGCACACATAAACCTGCCTCATGTGAGCAGCCACCACAGCACACAGAGGAATGGGCTATTTTAGCACAGCTCTGCTTTCAGGTTACCCTGCTGGGTCATGTTACACACCCAGTCACAACATACTGAAATACAATACCACACCAGAACTGCTATGTGACAAATTCTCCAACCACACAAGTGCCTTATCCCAGTGCTGATCCAAAGTACAGCACCGCAGAGCTCCTGTCAGTCAGGCATGGACACAGCCAAACAGGCACAATGTGACTTCAAGCACAGGATGGCACTTCAGAAGCTGGGAGAGAGGGAGAAATAAAAAATATATCCTCTTGTTCATTTCACATTGGTGTTTTGTTCAGTTTTGAGGAATTCCCTATTTCCTTCATAAAAATACACCAAGGACCAAGGACCTGCCAAGGAGGGTGGCTATGGTGCTGCAGGAAGAAGAAAGAGGAGGAAAATCACCTCCTACTCCACACTCCACAGCTACTTCTACATTAGAAGCTCTATCAAATCTGCTTTGCAACACCTATTGCCTTAAAATTGAATAAAGGCAAGTGGTGCATTACATTCCAATGACAGGGACAAAGGCAGCAAACGAAAAAACTTCATTATTGGGAGTCAAAGGATTTCCTCTGAAATCCTGGTTCCATGCACGAGGTCACTGGAATTCCTAAGCTTGCTATGACTGCTGTGTAGATACAGGGCAGGCAAACCTTGTGCCTCAGTTTCCAAACCAGCAAAGGTAGAAATATGAGCACTTTCCCTGCTTCAGCAGGGCTTGTTGAGGCTTGGAGGTTTGCAGTGTGCTGCAAGATCAAAGGATCAGAAGAGCATTACATATTCAGTACAGGTCCATGCACTATTTGAAGGTCTGGAGGCAAGGCAGGTTGCTTAGCTTGCAAAGGAAAGCAGGAAACCAGAGATTTCACAAGCTCTTTTATTGTAATTACTGAGGAATTAATTGGTCCTCTATGAGATGGGCACACCAGGCTGGCATGTCCCAAACAGCACTTACCTCAGAGGTACATTCAGGATTTGCCCTAAGAGTACCCTGGAAGTGAAGACACTGAGATGAGACTTCTCTTTGTAAAAACACAAGTTTTTCTTAAGTTTGAGAGTCACTTTCAACAATTTTTCTCTTGCAAGCTTCTCTATATCACCCTTCTATTTGTTGGGAAACACAATATAAATCCTGGCATTCACAACACTGTCACAGGTTGTGGTACCCTGAAAGGTCTCATATTTCTGCAGAAGCAATAACTCTTCTGCTTGTCACTGTAAGCCAGGGTCTTTCTTACAGCACACACAAGCACAGAAGAAAATTAATGTATTCCAGGAAAGCAGAGGGATGAATTCAAAATTACAAGTGGGAATTGGTGCTTTTGTAAACACACACAGACAAAAATTTATGACACTGATCTCTTTTTCTAGGTACCATGAAAGGTCATTTCAGTCAGACAACTTGACTGGAGACCTGTGGTAGCACATGGACTCTGTTATTTTCCCTTTCATGCTTTCACAAACTCGTGCTGCTGCCAGTACATCCACAGCAGGTGGGCTTGGTCCTTCCTGGGGCTCCTTGAGGCCACACATCCCCAAGCTCTGGCCCTCAATAAAAGGGGCTTGCTGTTCACCATAATTTCAGGATTTCCACGGTTCCTAACTCATCACAAGTGCTCATAGTGCACACACCTAAAACCAAGTCTCCTGCTCACTGTTAATTCTTCCTAGCCACCACACATGACAGACAATGAATACAAGAGTCAGTACTGACATTCCCACAGACACACACACACATCCATTTGAGGTGCTCCACCTGCTACACCTCTCCTTTTTTAAATCAAAGTGTCTTGAAATGTTTAGAAATAAAATGTTTGCCAAAGATTAAATGCTGATCCAATGCTCAACAAAACCAGTGGGAGTCTTTCCACTGACTTCAGTCAGCATCACAGGATAGGGCACTGAGTGCTTCATGCAGCTCTGAAGGCACACTGGTCACACAGGATCCAGTCAGAGCTCTTAACACCTGGCAGGCTCAGACCTCACCTTGCCAATGCAAGCAACTGGACAAAATAGAAGCAAAAACCAGAACAGGTGGTTTTTTTATAATTTACCCCTGATCTAGGGCTGAGACACACACATAAAAGATTGTAAAGGATGCAGAAAATGCAGTGAAATAAAACTGCAAAACTGCCTGGGAAGGTTGGGTTTGGTGCTTCAGAAGATATGATTGGAGTGTGGAAACCTATGGAACCTGGAATGGTGGAAATTACTAAAACAAGTATTGCAAGAATACAAAGCCTTACATGAGAAAACAAAAAGCCTTAGAGAAAAGTAGTCAAACAAAAGCCCATGCTAATGCTGGCATTACCTGAGAGCCTCATTACAGAAACAAAGCCTGGGAGCAGACAACACCAATCCTGGGCTTTACTCAACAGCAAGGACAGACAAGATTTTATAAAAGAAGTTTCTCAGCTGGTGCAGACGGCAAATAAGCTTTTTGGGAAATATGCCAATTGTAAAAGGAATGACAATGAAACCAGATCTGAAAGAACCACGAAAGAAGTTCACATGGACACTGCCTGCAAGTCTGACAACAGGACTGAAGAGAAGCATCTTCAACCCACACACACACACAAAACCCACAGGTAGCTCTATATCCCATAACCTGAGCTGGTCATCTCTTGGCTGGAATGATGTTGGAAGACTCCACCAATGAGGGACTCAAAGTGGAACAAGCCTCATGATGTCTTAATCTGCTACCTCAGCCAAGTAGAAAGAGGCATTAAAAAGCTCAGTGACTTCAAACTGAATAAAGAAGTATTGAGACATGAACTAACAGAAGCTCTTCACACTAATTAATGACTGTATATGCAGGCTGTGGGACATGGGTGCTGGGGCCTCACATGAAATCTTGAAAGCTGAAGTACTCCAAGGGTCCTGTGCATATTTGGAATATTATAAATTAATTTCCTTATAACTCTGTGAGGTCCTTTTTGCTAAAAGAAGCTTAACTTGAGACTGGATGGTGTTCTCAGAGGCATGTTCCAGTTCAGCCACATCTTAATGGCTGTAATACAGAAAACACTGAAATTCCACAGGCTGTAACATGCAGGTGTTCAGGCAAAAGAATCACAGGGGTCCCTATAGGCCTTAAAATCAGTGAACTGTGCAGAGGGCAATTAAACACTCTCACAATTGGAGATGACTTTGGCTTCCTTTGCTGAAAGCCTCATTGTGCAGCTGGTCACCTCTTCCTCAGAAATTTTGCTTGGCAACCCTGAGTATGAAGACAGAACAGAATCTGATGTATGTGTGCATACATATACATATACATCTATATGTATATAGACACATATGGCACCTTTGTGTGACTCCATGGAGCAAACCAGAGAAGGGATCAGACTGATAAAGGAAGAGAACCTCTCCGGGAGCATTTGCAGCTGGCACGGTGGGGAAGGTTAAGGCAGAGTTTCAGCTTCCCAACCAAATAACAGCTGAAGAGAAACCACAGCTCAAGTAAACTGAGGTGCAGAACTCAGGGAGCTCTCAGGCTTGGGAAGTTCTCTGCATCTCTCCTGTTAGGCTGCTACTGGTAATTCTAATTCTAAGTCATTCTACCAACTGACTTAGTTGAGGTAGTTGTTCAAACCAGAACATGTTCGTACTCCCAGTGACCAAAGAAGTGAAGCTTTGCTCAATAACCTCTACAAAACTCTTCTCCCCATTCGGGAAAACAACTTTATTCCCAAAAGTACTCAGAAATATGTCTAAATAACACTGGTTTTACATGCCACCCTGTATAGTGAGGTATAAGCAGAGACTTAACGAACTTCCCTTGTGCTGGGTATTTGAAGGTATACTAGGGAACCAAGAAGAAGAGGAATACACTTGTCCTTCTGCCAGGTCTTTTAAGAAACACCAAAAAACCCCACAACCCCTTAGACATCATTAAATATCAGTAATATCATGCTGTGAACATAAAAAATGTGCACTAATTGGAGACTATGGAGATTTACAAAAGCATATACTGAATTGAGGGACAAAAAGGACACTGGATAGTCTAACAGGTACAAAGAAATGTAATACTGCATCTTTAGAGCATCTCCCAATCTAACATTCAGTGGGGAAACTGGTATCCTCCCCTCCCAGAGAGAAACTGAGGCAAAGAGTGGTTATATTACTTGCAAAATGCTGTATCAGATCTGGGAGGCTCCCTGTGAAGTGACTCAGTGATCTCTGCCCCCACACACCAGCCAGAGAAATTGTTTTGAAGCCACCACTCAGGTCACTGAAACACCCAGGGCCAGGGACACTGCTGCTTGTCACAATCATGTGTCCAAGCCCTGCAGATACCTGGTTTAGTACAGAGGGTGACTAATTCTGATAAAAAGCTTAGAGCATAGCACAGAAAGCCCACACATCTGACAGATCCCAAAGTCTCATCTGGAATAAATCAGTATCAATTCAGACTTTATTTAAACATATTGTTTAAATACAGTTTATCCCTCCTGATGCTGGGTTGAGAAGTTCAGTCTTTAAAGTATACTCTCTTAAACTGAAATTTTCTTCTCTTTAGGAACAACTTGAAAACACGCAAGTGCACAATGACAGTGGTCAGATATCTTCACCCTATTATCATCAATGGGTGTTGCTTTTCACAAGGCATCAGACTGATGTGTCTGTGGGACTGTACCCACCACACCACAACAGCAGGGACCAGATGAGCCTACAGAACATTGTGCCACATGCATAATATACACAGCTTCAGTACATGGAGAGAAAACTCCCAAAATTCCTGAGCCAAGAGAACTAAAAGCAAAATTTATAGATCAGCTACATATTTTATTTTTTATAACATTATATACTTCTGTGACAAACAGCAATTTCTTAGAAATTCACAGTTCAGCTTCCTATAAATTTGTCCTCTGGTCTGTTACTTGCTGCTGTGACATCAGCACTCACTTCTCCTGCAGCTCCCTTGAGTGACAGCATAAAAATGCTGGTTACACTGATGGCACAAGATGCTCTCCCTGAGATAGAAAACCCTTTCATCAAAGGCACTTAGAGCTTATCTAGAGAAGGCATCATGAATTAAGGAGCTGCTCACTCAGCTCTGGTCAGCAGATCAAGCAGGGCAGTTTGTCCCCACTCAGCAAAGCAAACACAAATCCTGAATGGCAGTAACATGCCCATGCCTCAAAAGAACCGTGTGCTTAAGTGTTTTCCTGATTGAACCTGGACTGCAGCCTGAGGACCAACAGAGCACCTTCCCAGAATGTGGAAGAGTACCTGGCTCAGAAGAGCAAGTGCCTCTACTGATTTCCATAGCACTTTTTCTCTTGGGTAAGCATTGGCAAAATCCAGCTCAAGAGTACCACCTAGCCTTCCTCCAACATTTTACAGACACTAACCAGTGAGTTCAACATCACCAAATTTGGTAACTATCAACTCTTGCACCTGTCCTACAACAAATTTAAAAGATGGACTGAGAACTAGGGTAGGTGAGACTCTACCACAGCTTGAAGGGCTGCAAGAAATACAGATTTCTCTGCTGTGTCCCACACAGCCTTGCTTCAGAAGGCAAACTTCCCTCTCTGCCCTCTTCCAGTGCTCTCTGCCACATTCATTCCCTCTGAGCAGCCACTGTCAGAGCTGAGCCAAAGGGAATGACTGACTCAGCAAGGGATGCCCAAGCCTTTGCCCAGTGTGGGAGACACCAGTGTCACTCCCACGCCACTGCCTCGGGAAGGAGAGAGCTTCCCACCGCCCTTTTCCCCATAATGATGGACTGGAGAATGTTGGTGTGCTCAGGAATAATCACAGGATAATGTCACAGCCCACCCTCAGTATTTTATAAACCCCCAAAGCCACTGACTCATAAACACTCCAAGTGGTACCCAGCCTCTCCAAAGGCCCACTGTGCCCACCAGTGACACAGCCACTTCTGAGCTGAAGCAGAACAAGACATGAACAGCAATATCTTCTTAGAGTCCAGGAAACAGAGAGTATGAGCCCACTCCAGGAAATACAGGGCATAAATTACACTGGTGGATACCTACAGCCCAAAGCACATTTCTCCCACATAGCTTCTAAGTGGTAAGAGCAATGTAAAAGCACCTATGTGGAGTCCTAATTGCTGCACAGTGCTGGCCAGAAGAGAGTCAAACTGAGCCAGGAAGCAGCTCCACTGCCTGTGTAACAGCCTGGTGACAAAGCAAGGACAGACTCCTGGCCATGAGCTGAAAGGCCTCAGCAGCGCTGGCTTGTGCCCTCAGGACTTGGTGGCTGTAACTTCTGATGGCTCAGGAAACCCTCCTTCAATGACAGTGTAAACACCCAGAGTTATCCAACCTGGAATTGTGCCAGACCTCTGGCATGAAATTCCTTTCACTTGGAGGAAAAAAAAATCCAGATGATCTGAGTGAACAAGATGAGACATGTTGCAAAGGCAATGCAGGAGATCTGGGATTTGTTCTTAGCTCCACCCAGCCCTAGTGATCATAATCCTTTGTTTGTCTTTTTTTTTTCTATTTAGATTGTAAGTTCTTCAAGACAGAGACAGTCTCTTGGTATTTGTTTATACAGAGTTTATATATCAGTCCCAGAGATTACTGCAAGGAGAATAATCTTTAATGACCACAAAACACTGCGACCCCTGTTTAAGAAATCCTTTAATGTATGTCAAATAGATGTTTAAAAAGAGGCTCCAATTTACAAGGTCTAAGATACCACAACAGCTTACCGTGCCAGTTGCTGTCCAGTAAATCCAGCTAGAAATCAAATCCCTGTGTTCTTGGCTGAAACTTACTTTCTTGAGCAGACTGGCAAATGAGTCTTAGCATGACTGGGAGCACTGTGCATTTTCTCCCACAGGCTCACACTCAACAGAGAATTAAGAGAAGTCACTTCTCTTTTTGCTACATTAAAAACAAACCAACAAAAACCTAACAAATAAACAAAAAAAAAAACCCAACCAAAATTAAACAAACAAACAAAAAAACCCTACAATCACAGAGAGAGAAATTCAACACTCCACAGGAACTTAGACTCTCTTGTAACTGGGAGCTTGAAAATAAAAGTAGGAAGTCCAAGGCAGGGCTGCTGACCTTAAAAATATACCTGGGGCATAGGCAGGAAGACAGACATGAGAGAAAGAAGAAAAGTGCCAGGAGTGAGAGGGACTCTCTGATTAAATATATCTGTTAAACACAGAGCTGTATCTTGCATTTTTTTCTAATTTCTGAGCAGCAGCATCAAGAGGGAGTACCAAGGGATGAGCAGCAAAGCATCTCTGAGCCCAGGCAAACCCAGAACTCAGCATGACCCCTGCTGCCAGATTTGTTTCTCCAGGACTGTCTGCCTTCCTCCCACGGCTGACCACAGCTCCCCCCACCTTCACTCATGTGCTACAGTTACTTTAGAATAGTCCTAGAACTAAAATGCATTAATAATTACCAAATTCCATAGTTTCAAGTGGTTTCTCTAACCAACAAAACCCTGGCTCAGACAGTTTTGCATCCTGTATGTTTTCTAGAAGTGGCATCATGAACACTGCAAGCCTTTTTCAAAGGAAGTTTGGTTCCCTGCAGTCACTACCTGTCTTCTCTTTAGCACCTATCCCCTTCCTGGGGAAGCAGAGTTCAATCCAAACAGAGCTATAGAGATTAGAGCAGATGAGACACAGGTTTGCTGTGTGCAGACTGCAGATCCAGGGTTTGTTTAGAAAAATGACTCTGGTTTACTTCACGTGTCTATCCCTATTGCACTTCTTCCAGTAGAGATAATTAATGTGCTTGAGGTAAAATTGATTGTTCCCTAATATTCATTCAGCCCTGTATAATGAAGCTCATTTTGTTCCTAAAGTCAGTCCCGTTCAAGTAAAGTGCTTGTTTGCATTTAAGATCTTACAGGATGTTAAGATGAATCAAGGTGCTTGGGGCTGTCAAGTTGAAAGCTTAGTATCTTCAAATTGCTGTCCAGGTTACTTTGAAATATTTATGTAGTGTACCTTTCTTTCCTGGCAAATTACCATTAATGGGAAAGGAGCTTAGAATTACCCACCAGAAGCACTGAAGTCCCTTTAATGGTAACAATTATTCATTCTAACTTTTTTGATATACAATTTTTCTTATAGTATCTTGAAAATAACTGCAATTCTAGCAACTGTTTTACGTTAATCTAAACTCTGATTCTATCTTACTCATTTTTCTCAAAGCTGCTGCCTTGAGGAACCAGGCAAAGCAATAGATAAACACTGATTTCAGTCTTCTGACTATGCATTTGATGCAAAAAAAATGCTCTTGCTGTTTTTAAAAAGGCTGAATTTGCTTCAGTTGGAAAGCAGACTATTAAGGTATCAATCCAAGACCTATTGAAGCCACAAGAAAATATTCCTTCAGAGTGCTCTTCAAAGGCGTTAATAAGTCAACAGTCATATTTTCATATGGAGTTATTAAATTTTAGACAATTATCATAGTCATAACATTCAACAGGCTTTCTCTTAGAGACCTAAAATATTCAAGAACATGTTTACTCAGAGTTCATTTAAAAAAAAAAATCCATTTGAAGAAAATAGTGGATTTTCAGTTAAATAATGAAGAACAAAATTATTTCCGTGCTGAAATACCTGCATGCCTCACATGGATCCCCTTGCTAAGAGTAAAAGTCTCCAAACAAAACTCATTTAAGAGAACTGCAGAAAACTTGGGAATTAAAATTATAACAGAGAGGAAGGGTAGTTTGGGAGCAGGCCAACAGGCAGAACATTTGTGAGATCTGGGTGAATTCCCTGAAGGTGTTGCAGAATTCCTGCTTGAGCTTAGGTGAGCTGCTCACCCTGCGCAGCTCCCACCTGCAACACTGACTTACATCACCTGCCCCGCTCCAGCCCTCTTCTTTGGAGACTCCCTCAAAACACATCAGCATAGTGCTGCTTAGCACAAAACAGCTGCACTTTGGAGGGGGAAGTTGGCCACCCTCTTAATTCAAGCAGCTGCTGAGCACAGTGCAAGCCTTTGCCCTGCTGTGACTGGTGCCACACAGCCAGAAAACAGCCACAGTTTTGTCACGTTATCAACCCAATTCAATTCAATTCAACTTGTTTGTTTGTTTGTTTGTTTGTTTGTGGGGAAGGGGCGTTTTGTTTTGGTTTTTGTTGCTGTTGTTTTGGGTTGGCTATGTTTGTTTGTTCGTTGGTTGGTTTGTTAGTTTTGTTTTGGTTAGGTTTTTTTCTGATGTCCCCTAGGCAATTTCAGCAACACACACTAATTCATACTGTGGTCACAGACTAATTTTACCAGAAGCAGTGAGGGAGCTCCAGTTCTGCTGGGCCATTGACCCCACCCCAGAATGGCACCATGGCAGGTGCTCCCCAAGGGACTGGGACCAAGGTAAGGAATCATCATCTCCTGCAGGAGTTCAGCACATGGGTGATGCTGCAGCCTCCTGTGCTATGGAAAGCCTTTAACATTGGTAGGTCCCAATATCAGCACTGATGAAGCTACAAAAGAAGTGTGAAAGCCAAAGGAGACTCTTTGCAGTCATGAGTTGCCCTTTTTACTGTTCTTTTAATATTCTATCTGAGCATTAGGTTGAGGCTTTTTTGATTCAGTCCAAAACAAGAGGAAAAAGCTGCCTGTAAGGTACTTGCCCTTGCTGAGCTGGAGAATATTTCAGAGAGGATGGAAACCCAGAAGGATAAACTCTGGGCACTGAAGGGCTGCACAAGAGAAACACGGGATATCCAGTTGTATGCTAAGTTCCAGGGACAGAACAAGCTCCTGCACACCTGGATATGAATGTTAGTATAATGTGCTCTAGGACCAGAAGAAATGTGAAGATAGAAGATAATGGAATAAAGTTTTTAGGGAAAACACTAAGCACTGCAAATACACAAGCACACTGTAAACACTGAGGCACTCAGCCAGCTCAGTACATCTCTGTTTTCTTTCTTAAGCCAATTGCAGTGAATAGCAGGACACTGAGATGATACTTTCACACAAGAACAAAACAAAACCAACAAAAAATTTGCAGCCCTCCCAGGAGCCACTGCCTGTTTATGAAAAAACAAACCATTAAGGCTCTTGGGGAAATGGAATACTCTGGTCCCACCAATAATGAACAGGTAAGTAGGAGTGAGATATAAAAGCTATGTAGGACACTGCAACAGAGCTGCAGCTCTTTTGGAGTTGAGTGCAAGTACTTACCTTCCCAGTTATGGTTTCAAATCAATCTCAGATGCCCTATATTTACCTGTACTTGTGCTCTGGCCTCTCTCAGACTGCAGGATAGAAAGACTTTTTCTTTTTTTTGTAAAGGGATGTCTAGACAGTTGTCTTCACATCAGACAAAAAGTGATCACACAGGAAATTCAAAGGAAAATTGATGTGGGCTGCTACAAAATAGAGATATTCAGGATGAGGATAGCAGTTCTGTTCTCTGAGAAGGTTCTCAGTGTAGGGTGAGTGGCCCACCTGCAAATGCCAACCAGCTTTCACCATCCTAGCTTTGCTCCCAGGATGAAGACATTCAAAGGAATCAAAGGAATCCTTCAATTTTTATCTCAGCTCCACTGAAACCAATGAAAGCTGCCCCATGTAAACCACTGCTGCATCACTGGGTGTGACACTGAACATCAAAACCAAAACAGGACTCAGATCAGCACTGAAAGAGAAAATCCAATGGCAGTTAGTGTAATTCCCATCAATTCGTAGCAAATGAGTGGAAAACAGACAGCAAATTGACTTTCTGCTCCTTCCCTCTATTAAACACACTTAAAAAATAGATCTTTGAATCATCTCGTGATTCATCACAGCATAACACGATGTATTGAGTGACCTATCTGGTTACATGGGCAGGTGACACATGAGTGGAGCAAAGTTTCAGGATCAGAAAGAATTTGGCTGTGTCAATACAGCAGGTGTGAGCCTGATTCATTATTTTTCATAGTAACTATGTCTCTATGTGAACAAATTAAAGAGAATTTAGAAGAATTTTAAATTTTTTTGGAGCCACACCAACTAAACAAGAAGAACTTTGATATATATTTTATGTTCCAATGTTTCTTCCTCAGGCTGTATTACAATCAAGATGGACAAAAACCCAAGTCTAGTTCATCAAAAATTGTCAAAGTTGCAGTGAATTTTGAAACTTTTTGAACAAAACCCCATCCATAATATGAAATTGATGGATTTTTCAGTTATTCTTTGCTCCTTTTTAATTTATGCAGTATGTAAAAATGTTCATCATATTTCCCTACAAAGGCAAATATGCATAGCCTTTGACAAAAATTTAATTGAAAAATTAAACTACATTCAAAAAAAGAAAGTAAAGCATGCAGATTAAAAGAAAATGCATTTTAGTAATGTTTAAATTTTAGATAAAAGACCATTTGTCATTTCTCCACAGAAAAACATACTCTTTCTTTTTGTTTGTTATGCTTTCAAAATTCTAAAACCCACTTAGGAAACAAGAGAGGAAAAAATGACAGAGAAAGAAGTTCAGACAAGAAATGTATCCATCCCCCTTCATAAACTCTATCAATTTAAATCAATTTTTCAAGCCAATGTAATTTTTAGTGTTGGTCTTAGAGATATAAAAATTATATTTAAACATAACCTTAGCTAATGACAGAGAACTTGCAATTAACAATTATATTCTTAAATCCCACAAGGAAGTTTTATTGTTTAATTTGGTTTAATATGACCATTTTAAGGCAAAAAGGATTACTGAATTGCTGCTATCACCCAAATGACAATATTTTAAGAGACTCGAGGAACAACTCTTCCAGAAGCAATTGCTTCATCTTCCATAAAAAGTCATGCAAGGCATTCAGTAAGACAGTATTCAAATCAGAGCAGCTGAAACTCCCAGGGCAAACATGAAGAGAGGATTCCTCACAAAGCTTTTAATGGTCCCATAACATTTTTTCTTGCCTCTTTTTTGGTTTTCAAATAATATATACAATCTTTTACTGCCAAAAAAGTTTACCGGTATTTTCAAGCACAACGGTCAGTCATGGTGGAAATCAGAGCAGGGATTAAGTAGGATGCTATTTTTATAGTTCTTCTGGCAGAAATTGCTTCTCCTCCATGCAAGGAAGTGAGCTGTGGCTGGCATGCTCTCCTGCAAAAGGTAAAGCATGGCTACAGGAGACAAAACCAGAAAGCCGGGAGGAAGGGCTTTGACTTGGGGGCTGTGTTTTATTCACCATGGTGTGCCACACAGGGCAAATTTCATCCTTTTAATAAGAAACAAGAAAAAAATTAAGTATGCATCATGCACACCTTGTTTGGAGAGCTGAGATGGGAACTTAGTGACGGGACAGCTTCAATTTCATCTGACTTGAGTAAAATCCAATTAATAAAAGAATTGCAAAATCTGAGTGGCAGGCAGAAAATGTTCATTTCCTTGCAGTAACTCTGAGAGGGGAAGGCAGGCAGTGACACTCACACAGCCCCACGTCAGGGGTGCCAGTTACCACCTCATTCAGAAAGTAAACTCGAAAGGATTTCTGTTGGGAATTATCATGCTTGGAAGTCTCTAACTAAGCAGTGATGTGATCATACCTGTGCTCCCTGTAGCTTTGGCATTTTTCTTTGTCATACATTTGCTAAATTTCCTCAGTCTTGCGCAACTGTTCTATTCCCCAGCTACAGCAGGGCCTGTCTCAGCAGCAGCAACAACAACAACAAAAGAGACAAAACCCATCCAGTTATCTCAGGAGAAGTATTAAACGATCTAGTGTTTAACACATTTGAAATGTAAAGATCTGAACTACAAAGCATACGGTGCACAAGGCAAGGAAGCACGCTCAGGCGCGCAGGCCAGGCCCCGGCAGCCGTGCCCGAGCCGGGCCGCGGCTGTGGCGTGGGACAGCGCCCAGGCCGAGCGCGGTGTGCGGCGGGGCCTCGCTTCCCCCGGCAGGAGTTAATGCTCACCGGGTGTCTGCACACAGGGGCAGCCTTGGCCAACACTGGGAGGCAGAGAGGAGCTGGGGTCGGAAATAAGTGGAATTCCTGAGCCGGCTGGAAAGGCTGGCGGCAGCGATCCCACAGACTGCGTGGAAGCAGGCGTGTTGCTTTGTTTACCTCAAGCTTTATTTTTTAAAGCACCATGACAGCTCTGAGACTCGCTCTGTCTCAGACTAATCTATTTTCCCCTCAACACCTTGCAGCGAGCCGTCCGCCAGCTTCCCGTCCAGGCTGGGGTCAGCCGCTCCCGCGGGGACGAGCGGCTGCTGAGCGCTGGATGAGGCGGCCGGGAGCAGCAGCATCAGCACAATCCGAGCCTCGGGCATCCCCGAGCCATGCTCAGGAGCTCCGCAAACCTCGGCCTGGGCACTCGGCAGATTCCAAAACCGAGAGCACGCTCCTCCAAGAAGTCCCACCTCCTCTACGTGCAAGGCAGCAAGGCCTTGAGGAACCAGAGCAACTGAACTGAAATCCTGCTTTATTCACTTCTGTACAGGTTTGAAATGGGAGACTCCCATTTCTGCAGGGCTCTGTGCAAAAGAAACTCAGAGGCACAACAATGATAATCTCATTAAGCAACAAGGATTTGTGAGTCCTGTGTTTGGCTGGGTTTCTCTCACCAGCATTTTACTAGTATTTCTAACACCAGAGATGAAAAAAGTCATGAGTCAGACTTCTTAAAGATCAGAAATTTGTGAGCTTTTTCAACATCTCAATCCCCAAAACTCCCTTGAAAATCACAAAGACAAGAAACTTGCTGAGTTTTTTTACATGAAAGCTGAGTCTTATGCAACATCTTAACTCTAGGTGCTGGGACTTTCCAAATAACACTAATTAAGGCAGTACTCGTGATAAGATCCTGAGAAGTGATCCTGCAGTTTTTGTAGAATAAACAATAACAAAATTAAATATTACTATAATTACAAATAGACGAAGGTCTTCAAAAATCTCACAAAAAAAAAAAACAAAACCCTTAACTTTTCCCAGTTTGTCTTCTATTTATATTGAAAACTCGCTTAAGCCAAATCTTTCCCTATTGTTTATACAGTACATGGGGATGGTGAACTTGTTGGGAAATTCTAGACATTGACATGAACTAAAAAATACCAGTGTGCAGGGAATTTTATTTTGGATCTCAAAATACAGGTGGAAATTCCCTGATGGGAACTATCAGACTTATTATGCACATCCAACTGTCTATTTTAGAGAAACTTTCTTTTTCTGGAGGTTTTGGACTTAGCTGAATGCAACCAAGGCAAGATTCTTCCACTGCAAACAAATGGATCAAACAAAACAAATCTCTGCCTTTTGGGATTTTACAGACAACGAGGCTAGAAAAATGTGCTTGAAGCAAAAGTGTTTATGGCTCTTCTTGCACAGCTGACCCCCATTTCAGGAAAAAAACATAAACAAAATGGGATCTAACTTGTGACAGGGACCTCTAACTATTAGCACAACACACAGTTAACAGCTCATATTAACAGTTTAACTTGAAAAATCCTAACACACCCCAGTGATGGGTAGAAGGCAGACAGCAGGGCTTGCTAATTGGGTCATTCTTTAGTAGACATCTTTGAGTGGTGGTTAGGGTTCTCTTAAAACTGCTGCCTAATGAAGTAATTCTTGGTTATTATCCTCTTGTCACTTCAAAAATAATTATTCACATACAGTATTAACAAAATCTAAATTTACACTCAATAATTTTTTTCAATAGCCATGCAGATTCAAAGCAGTGATGCTCCTAGACTAGATCCCTGCTCAAATTATACCAAGACAGAAGGCAGAAAAATAGAGCCAGCAGTTCATGGCATCAACATCCTTTCCACTACAACAGCCCAAAAGAGATGAGAATAGGGAGGAAAAGAAATTGGCAACATTTAGGGGACTGAAAAGCTCATATCTGAAGTAAGGACCATACCAGGTCCTCTTCCAAACTTCCTCGAGTCCTGAAGGAAGAGGAGCACAGACAATGCACTGCCACCACCAATAACACCCAGGGAGAGTCCTTCCTCAAGCTCCTCTCAATGCCTGGATTTCAACTGGGAGAATTCAGAGCATTTTCACCCCTCTCCAATGTACATCTGTGTTTATTATTTTTTTGCCTGCACGACTGACAATGAGCAACCCTGTTCACATATTTTCTGAAAGAGAGAGCACAGTTTGTTTATGTGTCAGCTGTACGTGCCAGTCCTTAATATGTCTGGGGTTACAAGAAAATAAATGGATTTTCTATGTCATATTTAGATCCCCTTCCCATCCCGCCCTGGTTCCCCAATGTATTTGTCTTGTTTTTGCCCTCACAGGGAATTGCAGCACATACAGAATTCTGCCCTCACTTCTATTCACTCTGATGCTCAGAGGGCATTTTTTAAAGTACAGGATATTTTTTTCTAGGACTTGACCATTTATCATCCCAATGGAAAAAATTCTCAATGATTTCATGAGGATTGGCCCTTCATCAACAACTGGAACAGCTTTTACAGGCTGACCAGATTCTGCAACTTCAACCACTTCCTCACACAGAAGCAATGGAAGAATTTCATCAGATTTAATGCCTACAGTGACTTTTATTCCTGGTACAGGAACCAGCCTGAAGGGAGCTAAAGGTCCCTGAGGCATATTTATGAAACAGCTCAGACTTTTTTCTGAACATTCAGTTTACAGACCTGCAGCCGAAAGCCTGACAGGAGTGCATTTTTCCTTAACTGAATTTTAACACTTAAAATATGAAGAATCTGAAAAATGAAAATTCCAAGTCAGAAACCATCACGACATAAAACTGGCCCTGGTTTTACACCATGCACTGCCCCACACATTGAGGCTCTTTTGCCTTTGACAGGGACTGACCAGAGCTGAGAAGTGCAGGGCCTGCCCCAGCCCTCGTGGCACTCTGTGACACTGTCTGGAGCACTGTCCGAAATGCCTGTTGCACTGATATTCAGCTAAAGGAGAATTAAATGGCAGACATTCAGTTTTCTCATCCTTAAGGAGCTGCTCTACAGGCATGTCAGGTACATCCCTCTAGACTAAGCATTTAGATGTCCACTCTTCCTTTACACTAACACAAGCATTAAGTCCAGTGTCAACCTCCAGGCTAACACCAGCATGAACATGGTAAAAGAGAAATGCTCTGAAATGCTCAGCTTTTTAAAGTTACTTACAAGAGCCAGGATCTGGGGGGGAAGGAAATTCAGCAAGCAAAGTTAATAAAAACATTCCCAGACTGTCATCTTAATTAGCTTCAGCACAATATTTAATGTGGTTGAACAGCATGGGATGGTTTGGGAAGCTTAGCATCAAGTGCAGCAGGCATGCAGCGCCTCAGCAAGAAAGGGATGAAATCTCTTTCTGGGACACAGCAAACTTGCTGGGAAATGATTTGTTTGCTGGGAAACAATATCTGGCCGCAGGATGAATGTGCTGCCCAGTTTCAGCTGGCAGAGGGGACTGAGGACAGCACTCATTCCTGGCATGGGATGCAGTGCTTTCCCTTCATGGCCCATCATGGGGCACTGGGGAGAGCCTAAGTGTGTCCCCCACCCTAAAAGGGCTTTAAAATCTGGGGGGGGGAGGGGGGGGGATTAGAACACCTTTTAAGTAGAAGGAGATCAAACTAGGGGCTCCCAGATTGGATCCCAGCCTCTAATATAGTCCTGTACAGAGCAAGTGCCAGCATTTCCTCCTCCTTGGGCAGCTTCGCAAATCTTGGTTCTTCTGCCCCAAATCCAACAGCCTAAAAGTAAAACATTTTATGTGGGGTGGAGTGGTAAATGGAACATCCTTTTGGACACAAAAGAATTCACTTTTTGATTGTCAAGCCAAAAAGTCATGCATATGTACAGGGCATTACTGAAATATGTGAATTAATTTTAAAATCTTAAGCATTCAGACTAATAAATTGGCACTATTATCTCCCCTCTTGCAAACAGTATCAAATGATCTGGTGAAAACCCCGATTTTGTAAATGTAAATGTCAACCAAGAGTCCAACCCAAAATTTCCCCCAGATTCTTAAGGACACTTTGGAGGATCAGCTTTAAAGATCATTGCAGGACCAAACCCTTCATCTTATAAACTGGCTCCATTTCCTGAATATATTCACAAGTGCTAAGCTCAAACTATTTGTCATCTCCACAGTAATTTGAAAAATATGTTAAGAGAACCATTATATTAAAATCAAGTCTAAAATGGCTGAAAACTTGGGGTCGGGGGGAGAGAGGGGGAAGGAAAGTTATTGAACAGAAACACTAAATCCCTGCTGCAGTAATTCACAGCTCCCTTTATGCTTTTGCACCATCTGAGGATCCTGGCCCCATGGCTGTTTCAAAGGAGGTCAAGGAACAAGTCTGAGGAGCTATGTACCAGTTTCCTAATAAGATTGCCTTGTCTCACATTTCTGCTGATTTCTTTCATACGTTCAAAGTTGTTGCAGCGGCTCATAAAGAGAAAATAAAGATTAGACACCAGCCTTTGCCCTTGAGACCATCCCTGACCTCTGGTTTGCCATTTACATTTATTACAAAAGAGCCTGAAATGTTTTTGAGTCATGGAAAAGCATCTGATGCTTACAGAGGGTTTTGCACCAATAATGCTCTGTTCGCCGGGTCTCCTCAGACAGAACTTTGCAAGGATATTGAAACTCCCTCAGTTGCAGGCAATAAACACAACTATGCCAAAGTTGGAAGGAGGAGATGGAGGGGGATGGTTCCTTGCACACCACTGTTTTCTTCCATCTGGAATTAGGAAAGCACGCCTGGAAAGAAAGAGCCAACAGCTTTGGATAAGTCAGCCCAATTCCTCGGCTATGACATACTCCCTGCATGCACATGCGAGAGAGAGTGCGAGTAACTCATTTGTCCGCATTCAGCCATTATTTAAAATAGAACAAATTAAAAGATTCACCATGGCAGTAGTAAAAGACTTTTAAAAGGATTTGCTAACCAGCCTGGTCTGGGCTGAGGCCCCTCCTGCAAGAAGCAAAGCAATCCCACCTTCAAAACCGGATTTAAGAGGACTTGAGAGTGTTCACATCTGGTAAAATCTGACCCCAGATCAGTGCTTCCCTACAGGCTTGTGTCTTTGAAATCAATGGGAATCACACTAGAGACATAAGAGTGGTTAGCTGGGAGTCACAGCAACAAGAGGGCAAGAGTGAGCAGCCGTGACTGATGGACTCCTGTAAAAAAAAAAATCCTCTACTCCTTTCCTCCTTTCTAGAGTCAGTTTTCTTCATAATATATATATAATTTGTCCTTGCAGAATAGCTATAGCTTTCTTTTACTCTGCTGCTCACAAACTGCCCATTGCTACCACATGCTGCATTACAGCCTAGAGGAGAACCAAGAACAATTTCCCATGAGTGTTCGTATATTCGTTTCAATTCAATTTAAATGTGAGCTTCATTATGACCTTGTTAGCACCCCCTCTCCTGTTTATTTTCCATTAACATTCAGCCTGTCAAACTTTATTAGCACAAATGACCATAGAAATTGTGAGCTGCTTGAATTCTCGCAGTTTGAAACATATTTAGTGGGTGAAATTCAATCTGTCCAGTAGGCCAAGGGAGTGCTGCCATGCCCCAGCCTTCTGCTGACTTGCAAATTTTGGGAGTGTTCACAAGCAAAATGTGATGACAAGAATAAGTCTCTCTAAGTAAGGGAAAACAGAGAGGAGACATGTGACTGCCAGGCAGCAGCCCCAGGTACACTCCTGCTCCACCACAGATGGGAGAAAATGGCAAAGGGAAGGAACCGATTCTCCCCCACCTCCATCACCCATTAGACTATTAGGGAGGAAAAACACCTCAAACACAATGATATTTATAAAGAGATTAAAAAGGGGAGGGGGAAAAATAAAATTAATTCTATGACTCATGGAGCTCTGCAAACCACCCAAGTGTTTTGCATGCAACCCACACCATCCCATCCGTCCCAAAAGGACACAACTTCTCGGGTGAACTCACTCTTCCCTTTAGTCTCAGCTAGATTTCTTGCCCCCAGAAGAATATTATAACATATGGTTAACTTTTTCACATAATACCTAGTTCCCAATCTCACACAAAAACTTCCACAATGTATGTCATTTTGACATGGATTTAAACATGATAAACAGTGTAATACAATCTCCAGCTGTTTGAACAATTCTGGTCATAAACTGCCTCACTGCACTGTCATCATGCTCGTTTCTGCAGTGAGTCTTTGTTCTCTTTTATTCCCTACATTGTTTCCCTTCCACTCCAAGACATTTTCAAAGAAAAATGCATAAATTCAAACTTCAAATCAACATTCCCTTGGGTTCTTTATCTCTATGCAAAAAAAAAAAAAAAAAAAAAAAAAAAAAAAAAAAAAAAAAAAAAAAAAAAAAAAACCACCTCCATTTTAATTTTTACCAAAATCAGAGATGGACAAAAAAATAATATGGCTTCTTTTTTGAAATCTGGTCAGGCCATTCTGAAATATTAGGCATAACTTTTTCATAAATACTGGTAAAGAGGATTACAAAAGTGGAAGAATTCACAATCCAGAAAAATTACCCATTCAATATTTCAGTTCAAAATATCTAGGTCAATATTTAGTTTATTTTTATTAAAGAAAATTATAAGATAAAAAAAGCTTCTAAATAAAACATCTTGCTTATTAATTTATCAATAACTCTCAGAAAAAAATACTTTGGTTACAATCAATTGCCATGATTTCTTTTTTCAGTTTTTTTTAGTGTAGCCTAGAAGACCAGAAAAAAACCTTCCCTTTTCCTTTGCAGTTATAGTAAAATAAACTTCACATCTAGCAGGGTTGATTGGAAGAGGTTAATACCCACTGGCAGGCTGTTTTGAGCTGAGCTCCATTTCTGGAGGCTCCCTGTGCTGGTCGGATATGAAACCCTACCTGGCCCTGCTCTAGTGACACAGTCCTGGCAGAAAGCTCCTCTGCTCCAAATGCTCCTGGGACACTTGAAAATCCTGGAGAATATATATTTTCCTACTGTTCTTCTATGATGGCCCAGGATACACTGAAATACTGAAAGATGAGCCCCATAAAGACAAGCCCTGAGTCTACCACTGGCTGTAGTTGCAGAGGGTTTATTAAAACCCTTTCCCATCGAGTTAAGCATTTCTTCAGTGCTCCAGCATAGCTGCAGAATAAATTTAAATTCCTCCCTGCCAACCCAGGTGTGGAGGAATATATTTTAATATCATAAGAAACAGAGAAAAGGGAAAGGAGTATTTCACTTCATTAGTGCACTTTAAAAAGGGGAGATCTAAGATAGAGATTAAGGGAAATTTAGGGCAGGCTTAGGAACGAGTTCCCAAGGGAAACCATGGAAGTCCCATCAATGAGATGTTTAACATTAAACTGAATAAAGCACAAGAATGTACATGGCACCAAACAACCCTGCATAGCAGTAGGATCAGCTGCATTAAGTGTCTGTTTTCCCTCCTGGTTTCTGCTGCTATCTCTCACTCGTGTCCAAGTATCCCGGGAGTGTTTGCTCCCCCACAGCATCACCCTCATTCCTCGGGCAGCCAGAGACAGCTCCAATAATCTTAACTGGTTTGGTTTCACGTTAAATTCCATCTATGAACACAGATGGACACGTTATTATAGGCTCATTTGTGCTGAGTAATAACTTGCTCTGGGCTGGCTTGTAACTTTACACTTTGCTCCAAATGAAGACAATCACTGTCCCAGTGCTCAGCAGGGAAGAAGGAACTGGGAGCCTCCCATCATTCGTGCCCTTTGATTTCCCTCTGGCAGCGAGGCATCATCTTGGGAGCGGCCAGCAGGTCCCTGGGACAAGGCTTTCAGAGCTCATGCTACTGTAAGTCAGCAGAGGCTTGGTGGCATCCCCGATGGCAGGGCCAGCAGTGAAGAAACCACAGGCAGGTGCCTGTGTGGGTAACTTGTTCTTCTCACTGTGCAAACCTGAGGCAAAACTGGTGTAGTTCTGATCTGCAACAAATATGATGGGGCTATTCCTCGTGTAGGAGAAAGAATTACCGAAATCAAATAGGTCAAAAACCATGTTGGCTCATGCCAGAAAAGCCATTAATATAACTAAATACTGTTAACAGAGAGTAAGATAAAAAGTCACATGTCAAGGCTGGGGAGAGAAGGATTTGATTAAAGATGGTAACTGATTCAGCATCAATTAAGGTTAAAGACGGTAACTGATTCAACATCAATTAAGGTTTCTCTCCAGCTCGTGCAATTCATTCCTGCCAGGAAGGAGGCACTGGGTCCAATTCTCTCCTCACTTGCACCAGCCTTACACTGGTGAAAGGCATCACCTCTGCTCAGGCAGCTCCTCCCAGGCAGCTCAGCACAGAGAGGAGCAGAATCCTGCCCATAAAGGCCTGTGGCAATTGTACAGGATCAGATAAAAAAAACCTCAGGAATGCAGCACTGAGTGGAGCACTAGGTAATGCTTTCATTTCCATCCTTGGCTTACTCAGTCCCAGCTTTCATTTAAACTACACTGGTTGGAAAAATTGTTTTAACATTAATTAGTTTAAAGGGCGGGGATTACATTCACATTTTAATAGTGTGGAAATGAATAATCTGAACTGAGCAACAAACTGTGGGAAGGGCTGCTCCGTGTTTTCTGTTTACCAGATGGAAATAACCCTGGATTTTCTTACTAACTACCTCTCTGATTAGCTGGCAGCAACCTGGCAGACACAGAGGCTCCAGCCCTGCAGAGCACACAGATGCAGCGTGGGGGATAATTTGTACTGGAATAGCAACTGGGGGCACCAGTTGAGCTCAGACCTGTCTGGGATGGACTTTGCCCCACTATACAATGCCATAAATGACTGCAGGAGAAGCAGACAGCACCTAATGCAGGAGACAGAATGAAGCCATCTTCCACATGCAAAGTGTAGCTCCAGCAGCCATTTCCCTGTACAGAACCCAGACCAGATTTGGGAAATGCATCAAAGTACCAGCATGAATCACACCACTTCCCCAGGTAACCTATCTCATACTGATGATTCTAAGAGTGCTTTAAAACTAGTTATTAATTCCCAATGCACCTGCTAGGGAATTAATATTTTTATCTCCCATTTATCAATATATTAACTGAGGTCCAGTTCATTAATATGTTGCAATGATCAATGGCAGAGCCAGAAACAGAAACCAAAATTCTGCTTCAGGGGAAGTTTGTTTATCAGATAAATAGGTGTTTGCACATTTGTTTTATACCTGCATAAAGTAAGGGAGACAACATGCTTGCCTGAAGTTTAACAGTGAATCACTGCAAAAGCCTGGAAAGACCAAAAAAATTCCTTGGGAAAAAAAAAAAAAAAAAAAAAAAACACAAAACAAAAAAAAAAAAACACCAAAAACTTTATCCTAACACATCTTTACTCAGGGTGCTTCATGTGCAGTGCAGCATGTCATGTGCAAGTCATGTGCAGTGCAGCATCCATCCCAAAGATAAACCGTGACAAGGCTCTGCCTTGGTGATCATCAGAGTTTTGATTTTTGCAAGGATAATCCCACAGATGAAGAGGCCATGGTTATCTGTCCATTGAATCTAGCAGAAGAATGTGCTGCTGCTAAAAGTGGCAAGGCACACATAGATACTGGTTTTCTCAAAGCAGCTGGCAAAGGGAGGAAGCAAAGAGAGAGGATGATCTCTGACACTGGGCAGTGGAGCGTCCACCTTGCTCTAACCATGGCAGCCAGGACCTCCTTGCAGTTTGCTCCTCTCAGCCAGCAGAGTATGGAGTCCCCAGCAGCCCCAGAAAGCCAAACTGGGCTCCAGGGATGGTACCAGCACTCTCCCAGTTGCTGAACAGAGTTACATTCCAGTTGCCATCCAGTTTGAAACATCCAACCTTTGTGTTTCTAGAGTGGAAGGTCCTGAGTGGAGCTAGTCTATTACTTCCTTGTTTGTGTTGCTGCACTGTAGGTCTGGACTGCTGAAACTGCACCCCATGAGCATAGGAACAAGAGACTGTAGACAGCTCCTGTATCTTATTTGTGCCTTATTTCCAATCAGGCTCCTGCCTGAAATCTCAAAACCGCAATATCAGCTCTTGGAAATACGCAATAGCAACCAACAGGGCAGTGCTGCTTGTTTAAGACCAATAAAACATGAAGTTGGACAAATGCCACCCACAGAGCTGATTTCTTCAACATTTTCTACACAAAAACCTACCTACAGACTTCAGCAGGAATTGCAAACATGTATAGTTACAAATTCTGAGTTACAGTTCCTCGAAATCAGAAACACAAGCTTGTATCCAGTACCAGAAACAGTTTTGTAGTGGTACAGGGAACCAACCTGCATGTTCACACCCCTGGCTGTAAGAGTAACTGGACAAACCAGCTGCCCCTTGCAGCTCATCCAGAGATCAGTTTCCCTTTAGACAAGACAGTGGTGCCATCACATCTGCAGAGTGGGGGTGGTTGGTTGGGGTTTTTCTTTTGAGCATAGTGTGATTTTGGTTACACTACAACTCTTAGTCTTTGAAGAGAAATGATCACAAAGAGCCTGCAAAAAACAACTCAAGCACGACTGCCTGTTCCCTGGGGAGCTCTCTATCACAAGTACTGAATCTACTTGGAGAAATTAGGGGAACAGCAACTCTTTTGCTGCTTGCTGGCTCTCCCAGAAGAGCATCCCACCCTACAGCAACACCAAAGGATGGAGGGATGGGTGTGTATGGAATAGGGCCATCTGGTGATGGCAGCCTGAGCCATACGCATGTGTTTCACATATGTACTTACATGATATATTGGGTACATATTTACCACAACAGTTTGTACTGCAAGCAATATTTCAGTTTCTTCTTAGCTGTGGTGGCAGTCTTAAGGTAGGTCATGAGGAGATCTTAAAGAATTATCATCTCACTCTACCACCAATTCTGCTTGTTGACAGACACTTCATTCTAAAAGTGGTGCTGGCTTGTTTCGTCTCAAGGGTGCTCATCCCTTTTATAATATAATCAGTATTCCTTCAGGGAATAACCCTTACTGGGTAAGTACCTGAATATCAGTCTCAGGATTAAAAGAAGCAATTCTCAGCCAGCATAGAGACACACCCAGACATGACCTGAGAAAAAACCAAGGACACAAAAGGAAAGAAACAGGTACCAGTTACCTTAAAGCTGGTCTCTGTAAAGAAAGCAATGGACATGAGCTCTAAAACTACAGGCTATGAAGGAAATAAAGAGGCTTGGGGAGAACAGTGGAATGATCTGGAACAAAGGGAATCTGGTGTGCTCAAAGAGCAAGGACAGGAGCAGCAGCTAAGTGGGCTGGGAAGATGTTCTAGGATGGCACAGAACACATAACTGATGGTCATTAATCTCTGCAAGAGAGGCAGCTCTTCTTTTGTGCCCTCTGTTTCTAATTACTGTCCCAATTCAGCTCTAGGCCTAAATTGCACAATTCAAACTCTATTCCAAACCACCCAAAGTGCTAAAGGTTTTGGAAAGCACAGGAATGGGAGTATCAGGCATAAATTGCAGGGTTTATGGTATTTACACAAGAGCACCCAATTAGTTCATGCACAAGTGCCAAAACAATACACGTGAGGACCCCTTTGGGTCACACATGAGTGCAAAATTGCTTCACCCATGTACACCACAAAGAAAGTTTATGCAGGAATGATCTAGCAGTTCATGCATGAGCACCCAATTAATGCCTGAGTGTCCAATTAGTATACACACGAGTGCCCACTAAGTCTCTGCACAGCCAATTAATTTGTTCATAAGGGCAAAATTAATTAATGCATAAGCACATAATTGGTTTGTGCATGGCTGCCCTACTGGTACATGCATGAGCACCCAGTTAGTGGTACACAAGTGCCTAATCAGTGTATGCTTGAATGTCCTATCAGGTCATGCTTGAGCACTCCAACACTTCATGCATGAGCACCCAAATAACTGAGGGATGTGTTTTATGCATAAGCACCCAATCAGCCCATGTGGGAACGAATGCTCATGCAATTTATGCTTGAAGCCCAAATATTCCATAAACAAGCCACAATCAGTGTGTGCAGCAGCACCCCAGTACTCACCCTGAGTGCTGTGATGGGCAGGTTTCAGTAGCTGGGGCTGCAGTGATGCCTCTGCCAGGTGCTGGGCACAGCCCATGCACAGCCAGCTGTGAAACTGGTGAAAAAACCCCAAATACCCCAAAGTATCAGCCCATCAGAAGAACCCTCAGGATCTCGTCTCAGATATACTCAAGAAAGAGGAGCAGCTGTAAGCATTTGAGAAATGTGGAGGGAGAGATGGCTGAGGAGATGTGGGGCTGGGGATGTGCTCTTGGAAGGAAGCAATCTGTGTGCAAGGAGTAAATCCCAAGGGCCTGGCTCCAGGACAATTCATGGGTATTTTTAATTTCTTTAACTCTGCATGCCTTTTACAGAAGTGTCAGGAACATCACATCTGAAACCAGGAACAGAAGTTGCCTTAGAAGCTGTGAGCCAGCTGCTTGTGATTCTGTAGCATGCCCACGAGAACTCAAATCCAGAGAGCAATGACTGTTAGCATCTACAGAAAAATCTCACTCTAACAAAATGTATTGGCTTAAGAAGAATAAAGGATGAAGCTCTACAGCCTGTGCTGCACAGGAGCTTGTATAAGATGATATAATGACAGAGAGGTCAGAAAATCTGTGATCTTATCAGTCCAACTTGCTTAGGTCTCTTAATCACTGGTAAGTCCAACTTGCACTACTTTCCTTGTTCAGGCACAGAGAAAAACAAGGTGGTGTGTATTAAGCCTTGCTCATGCCAATAAAAATGTACTACAGGAATGAATGCATTTATTAATTCTCAGCAGTGGTGCCAATGGTTTTGGCTCAGCTACAGTTTCCTGGCCTTGGACACAGGGTCACAAATCTCTAAGACTTGAATCTTGCCCTGCAGTAAGTCTGAGCTGGAGCTGTCTGCCACAGGGGAGAGAAAGCAAAGCCTAGGTAGTCCTAAATAATAATATTTTCAGCATTCAAACAGAACAATTTAAACATTTGTAAAAGCAGAGGAAAGGCTGGCTTCAAGATGCTTTGGATCAGCATTTTGCGCTTAGATGCAGCTGGATGCAGAGAAGGGCCAGCCAGAGCCCCCTGCCTGGGAGAATTTGCCACAGCCAAGAAGGGGAGGCTGTTCCCAAAAGCACACAGCAGAGCACAGGTGATCCAAGCCCTTGCAGGAGAATGGCAAGTGCAGGATTGCCTATAAGGGAAGAGGAAGCCTATTTCTACCTGGCTGAAAACCAAACTCACAAAAGCAAGATTATTTATTATTTACCAGAACCAGTAATGTCTTGATGTAACTGGAAAAAAAAAAAAAAAAAAAAAAGCTACAAATTCAGTCCTTTCAGCATTTTATTCAGAAAATTATCATGGAAGGATGGCAACAAGTCCTTAGTACCTAGAAAACAGCAAATGTGGGCATAAACAGGCATCATTATTATGTATCATTCCCAGCCACAACTGTCTCATAACTGTAAAAGCTTTGCCATTAACTCCAAGCACCTCCCTCCTCTGCATGCCTGAGCTCTCCTTTGCCCAGGACAGGATGTATTTCTTCATTTCATTGCATATCCAGTGTCTAGAGAGATGAGAGGCAGATAACTCACTAGAGACTACTAATGCTCAGACCCAACAAAAACACATTTAGAATTTGCCCATGGCCAGCCAAGCAGGGTCACGGTCAACCTGAGCATTCCAAATGTGCTCAGAAAGGTGTATCCCACACAATCCCAGTGCTGGCACATCTCTGAAAGTGACTCACCCGAGCTCTTAGAAACACACATCTCAGTAAAAGACAATCAAAATTATGTTCCTAAGGTCCAAACACGCTAAGCTGTACTTTTAAAAAGTCAGTGCCTAATGATTCATGTCCATAAGGCATCTCACTGGGTCATATCCAACCAACAGCAAATGGCAGGCACAGGGAGTATGTCCTGGCAAATCCGGCCTGAAGCATCTCCTCTGAAAATTAGTCTTGGTCTCCTAAATCCCCAAGCTGTTACCTAATAAACACATTATTAGATTCTGAGGCAAAAAAAGACTATATGGCTGAAGAATTAGTGGGTTTGTGCAGAGGCATTTGGAGAGACATAAGCACAATTCACCAAACAAGATCTACTGAGGCTCCTGCTCTGCTTTCAAACCAACCCTCTTTACAAGGTGAAGTCACTGACCTCATCAGATGGAACCCTCCCATCCAGCCCCGAAGGACAGAATAAACTAATTTTACTAAAAATCTTTCAGATTCAGATTTCATTTACACCTCTCTGTCAGTTCAAAATCAGGGACCCTTCCCACTGTCTGAACATACTCTGACCACACAAACAAAAAGTTTTACATTTCTACAAGAAGCCTAACAGCTTTTCCACTTCAAAAGTAAAATCCACAGATATTGAACATTTCTTCATGTGTTGAAAACCCTGCTGTTACTGCTGAAATTTAACCTATCAGAGTAGGCATTGAAGGAGACCATCAACAGTCTGTGGTTAAATCCTCAAGGGAAGGTAAGGATGTGAACACCTGTGAAAGTCTGGATTTATAGGTTTCAGCAGAATCTCTCTCTGCCTGTAGTACTTTAACATAAACATGAGCTGTATGAAAAGGCCCTGAACAGCCACCCTGCACCTTTTTCATAACACATCTTTCTCCTTTTGTCCTCCCTGCCTGCGTGGGAGGTTTTTCAGGGGAATCTGGCCAATAATACTGTGAGCTAGCAACAGTGTATTTTGGACAGAGCAATATTAGCTAGGAAAAAAAAATCAAAATTAAGAAAAGCACATGTAATTAGGCTAGGATGTGATGTCATCAGTGATGTGAAGCATCATTAAATATACTTGACCCAGCTAATGAATTGCAGGCTCATTTTTACAGACATGGATAATCTTGACATAACTAAATGGTTCACAAATCACTGGCATTAATTCTTAGAGTGTCAGTGAGTTCCCACATGAAACAGGAAAAAAAAAGATGTTGCAAGAAGATCAGGAGGATGATTTAGGAGCCTGCTGTCTTGATTGATTTTCAAGCAGAGTTTTGCAATTAGGCAAGAGGATGCTCAGTTCCATGTAGACTTAATGTGCAGACTCAGTGGTTGAGAAATAACACGTCCTAGAAGTAGAGGTTCAACTGACGGTGTGCAGATGGGAGAGAGCCCCCACTGGTGCTCCCTTACAGGACAAACACAGGGAGCTCCTCCTGTGGTCCTCAGCACTTGCCTGGCCCCAATTTCCATGGCATCTAAGCCCCACTTTGCCTTGCAATACAGTCTAGGTGCACTGATCCCCATGATAGTGCAGCAGGGTGGAAAATACTTTCACAGCAATTTTACAGATATTAAAGGGAGGCATCAAGACATTAATTAACTAGCCATATGTCACAGAAGAAACCCGTGGAATAGAAGGGAACTGAACAGAGGTTTCCACACTTCAGATCACTGTCAAGAATTTGTACTTCTCTTCAGAGCTATTTCTTGAAAGATGTCTTGGCTGTAGCTGTTAAATTCTCTCCTTATCATAACAACTGATTTGTTTGTAGAGAGATGATGCATGTACGTAAAATGTGCCCATAAACCATGATGAGGTTATTTCATTTTCAAAAAGACACTCTAAACATTCCAGAGTTAAAAATAAAAGTACCATTTAGCTCTACAGGGCATGTTTTCTGTTCTAGACAAGGTTAGTTCTGCTCTTGTTTTAAGAAAGTGATAATTTTTTTTTTTTTTACCATTCATATACCAGGTGTTTCTAAGGGTGTGTTTGGCCCCAGATCAGCTCTGGATGAAGCAGCAGCACAGCACATCCTTGCTGGCAAATGAATCTCTACACATTTGGGAGCTACAGACTGGATGAACCATAAATCTCCTTCAGTGTGAGTGCCTGGACTCTTCTCCAGGTCTGTTACAAAGCAGATAACAAGTGGGGTCACTGAACAGTACAGAATAAAAGTTTGTGTGGGGCTGGAATATGTCAAGCTTTACACTGAGACATTAGGATTTGTACTTCCAGTGCACTTGGGCTCTTCTCAAAGCATCAGCCAAGGGACAAAGCAAGGAAAAGGCGCAGCACCTACCTCCAGGCAGGTAAAGCTGCAAGGCTGGGAGGGCAGAAGGACACAGGATATTCCATGTTACAGCCACATACATGGACAAGCTCCCAGGGCTGTCATCAGTTGGGCACAATCATTCCCAGCCTCTGTGTGTTCTCTTTGCTGAGTATTGTGCTTTTCTCAAGGAAGGATCACATGAGCTTGAAATGCAAAAAACAGCTCAGAAAGGAAAGGCAGGAGTAAAACTGATGATTCCCAGCTCCACCATCCCACTCTGTTTCAGATCCCGAATAAGGATTCCAAGGAGAAACCAGAACCATCTCTAACACAGGCAGTATTTTAAAACCTCATTGCAATCCATGCAAATTTCCAGAAAAAAGATGAATCTGCTTTACACTGACATACCTTTTTCAACAAAGCTACCTGAAGTAAACTGGATGTGTTTCTTAGTGTATATTATCTGACCAATGTACCAGTACTATTCATTGATTTTCAAGGCACGTAGTGGGTACTATATCAAATGCCTACATAAGGCATTGTGAAGAGAGCTTTTCTTTCCACATCCAAAACTCCCTGTGCAGGGCAGGTCTTTAGAAAAGAAAACATCAGTGAGAAGCAAAATACTTGTCAGAGGGAAGAGAATCATACACTCAGACTTTACTAAATCAGCTTTTATCAGAGCAAACTTTCTTCTACAAAGAAATATTCACAGCTCTGGGAAAGGAAACACACTTATCAGATCAGTGCTGTTTGCATAGGAAATGAAAAACAGTGATTGTTTATAACTTAAAGTGTTTTTAATGAATTTAACTGCTGTATTTTAGTCTGGGAGGAAGAGTAAAAGTGCTTAGGAAAACAAGCAGTATAACCGAGATTATGAGATCTGGTTGCTCCCCTAGAACCACTCTGTGGAGCTGGGATTCTTTCACCACCTTTGCCAGTCCTGTTTTATGGCATGTGGGATAATTGCAGCCTGGCAGAGAAGGAACATGCCTTTTGGCAAATGTGAAAGTGAGCTACCAGCACCTGTGTCACTTCCCTGTGGGATTCAGTAAAACTCCTGACTGAACCAGTGAGCAGTTGCCTGTTCACTGGGTTCCTTTCCAGCGGGTTTCTTACATGACAAACTCTGAAGACAGAAAAGCACGTTCCCACTTTTCTGCTTCTGTGGCCACAGCTGGGGTGTGCTGCAGGTAACAGTGCAGACAAATCCATGTTTGAAACCACTTAAAGACAGCGAGTTAGAACAAGAATCTGGGAGTGTAACAATTTCATTAATCATCTTCCTTATCTTGGCACACATCAGGAACTTATTAGCAAAACTTAGGAGCTGAGCAAAGGGGTATGAATACTCAAAAAACTGCAATTAGAAGAGGACAACACACACCCAAAGAAAGATCAAATGAACACTAATCTGTTAAAAAAGGAAAGAATAATACAGAATATTGGAGAATAGGTCCTTATCACCAGTATGTACCACACAGATCCTTCTGCCTCTACAGAGCCCAAACAGGTTTCACTGCTCCACAACAGCTGCAGGGCTGGAGCTGGAATGCTTTGGGAATCAGGTGCACAAACAGGCAGTGACTGACCAGACTGACCATGAGGTAGTGTAACCCAGGCAAAGACTGAAACACAGAGAGAGCAACTGGATCCACCTGTAGTGGGCTTGCTGCCAAGTCTGGGACCTCAGCATGTTTCCAGGTTGCCAACATGTCCTCAAACACTGGGCTCTATAATAAATGCACGTACAGATTGGGAAAGTCCAGCCCCTGCACTCCTCAGAGTGACTGACAGCTGGAAATGGATTCAAGAAATCTCCAACAGGATTTTCTGGAAAGAGAGGTTCCTAGACATGTGCTAGGAAACAGATCTCTCACATAGTACATAAAATCCTGCAAATTTGGACAAGGTAGAAAAACAACCACTTGGGGACTTTCATTTGGTTTTTTTCAAGATGCAGTTTAAAAATCCGTTCTTGGTAAATTTCACAAGTAGAGAAAAAGTCAGAGTATAAGCCTGGCTTTAGCACAGGGAAACCAAGGCCTGTCTGGGTTTACATGGAAAAACTGAGACTTGATCGAACACTGACCTCTGAGGAGTCTCAAGGTATTTCAATGGCAGACACCAAACACTGGGCAGCCCATTTTGTTGTGAAAACATCAGGCAACAATTTTGGCTGACACAAGCTACATCTGGCATTTCTAAACATTGCAAAAATTTCCTTTGGATGCCAAGTGACTGGTGTTGCAAGAACTTTTGAAAGCCCATAGCAAAAGGACCCCTTTACCTTTCATATGACAGTACCACTGGAGAATGGAAAGGTGCCTCCTCACAACATACTGAAATAAAAGTGGAATGGGATATTCCCAGCAACACAAGCTGAGACACAAGGCAGTCTCATATTGGGATTTCAAGCACAGGCCATAATCTGTCTTTTGGGAAATAACAGGGTTCCCATGCAGTTCAAAATGGAGAGAAAAGGCACCCCTCAAAATATGTTCCTTAACCTCAACGGCTCAAAATTGCACTTTCTAGAAAAAACTTCAGGGCACTAATTGGGCTGCTACTGATTAAGATAAATCCAGACCTCCAAAGTGAAAATAAAACAGCAGAGGACATCTCAATCAGCTCATACATAAAGACATTTAAAAAGAAAGACAACTCCCGTTCTGCCTCCTCCCCCAAGCATCCAACAAGTGAAAGGCTTAAACTGTTCAGATCTAACCTCATATTTAAACTACCAGTTTACACCACCTTGGGGGTATATAAAATGGCCTAAATATGAGTATAAATAATTATGTGTAATCAAGAATTCAGGCTCCCTTTGCCTGAGGTGGAAAAAACCCCATGCTCATTCCAAATCCAAATTCATTTTGGAAATGAATTTTCATGACTGATCAGCGTATCTGCTAATCAACATATCTACAGTCTAGCCTCATAGCATGAATGCCAAGAACAGACAGTACTGATGACAAAAGATGATATAATTTGCATGTTCGTTGAATTTATCAGAGTATGACGGATACCCTGTGCCCTGGGCAGATAATTAAATGTGATTGATTTGGGTTGGAATGGACTGAAATCCATTCAGAAATGAATTTCAAGCTGAAATCCATTTCAGAAATATGTTTTTTCTCCGGAGGAATAGCCAAGAGCAGTGACCAAGTCCTTGACACACAATCTTTTCATTCATTGCATTCATTGCAGAATTTCAAGGTTGTTCTGCTCAGCCTCACAGTTGCTCAGGACCACCTGTTCTGCCTGAAAACAGCAGGTCATGACTGTGGACGTGACCAGGTGGATGTGAACTCTGAAGATGCAGTTGCAGAGCATCCTTTGGTGATGACCACCATGCCTCTCATCCCTGGCTCTGACCTCTGACCAAGCCTGCCATGACAAGGCCACCTGACATACTTCTGAATCTCACGTGTTGGAATAAAACTGGGATCTTTTCAGAAAACAGTGGGTAAGCCCTACAGACCTTCACTGCTGCACTAGCCCCAATCACCCTCAATCTCTCATCTCAACTTCATGCCAGTAAAGCTCAGTGCATTTCAAACTCCTAGCACACATCCTTCGGAGCCTTTTAGCCTAAAGCCTTGGCAGAGAAGTATTGAGAATGAGGTGATGGCTGTAAAGAGGGACTGGATGTGCTTTAGTTTCCCCAACAGCATTAGGACAGGGATACCCTGCAATGGGTTTGCAGCCCTCATCAGTCAGAACCACCGTTTCTCCATCCATTAAATCACTGGAATTGTCAGCCCATAGAAGCACAGAGGTGTTTTGTACAACTAGAAAGACTAAGTAAGGAAGCAGGCAGGTTTCTAAATACAGTCAGAGCTTGCAACCAAGGAACCATAAAGACAGATACCTCAGCTATCTCTAACATAAACCTTAGCAATTTTGCATAAGCATGTAGAATCATTAGCAATAGCAAAAAGCATCTGACGAATTCTCATGTATCCACTATCAATGATTAATTAGGATTTAGAATCTGGCCTTTCTTATTACTTCCCAGCCCAATTATCAGCTTGTTAAAATGGTCTGGTTCACAGCTGGAAGGTTCTTCTTAGGTTGTCCACTTTGGGATCTGCTGTTTTCTAGATGCTACCGAGGATGAGGAATAGCTGGAGAGAGAATATATAGATCAACTTATGTGTTACTACCTCTTGCCCAGTCCTTACTTTCTGCAGCCTCACTGGAGAAAAGAAAAATCAAAAACCCAAACACGAGATAACATTTTCAAGAGTGACCTAGTTAGTTACTGTAGGTTTGGATCCTTCACATTCTTGGCACCCAGCATTTGCAACTGCATACATGAAAACCAGCTCACAGAAACATGGATTATTTTTTCCCATAGCACTTCAAAATAAGATAAAGGTTGAATATGGCCTGGAAATTCCCACCAGGTGAATCCTTCTATCTGCAATCTTCAGGCTCTAAACAGGAAAATTATTGTTAAACAGGAAGAAATAACACAACTGTAGTGATCTGCTGTGTGTGCCTGTGTTTGCATCCAGCACAAGATGACTGCAGAAGTAAATGCACACCTACTAATTATTTAGATCTAGAAATGGAAAGGCAGCATCTACTGGCCTAATTCCCATGTCCATCTACTCCCTGGAAATATTATACTGTGAACTTCAGCACCAATAACTCTCGCAGCAAACTGAATGCTGAGGTACATGATCTGTAACAGTGAGCTCAAATATGGCTCTGGCCACTTGGCTTGTTATGGCAAGTACTGAGACGTGACAAACCTTTTCTGGCTCTTCATTCCCATCCACTGACCTCAGATCTTGTAACATGTTTGCTATGTAAAGTCACCCGTTATTCAGTAGCAGGGATTAGCAGCTGCAGCGAAAACCTGTGGGCCCTGATGTCAGACCCGAGTGCAGAGGCACCAAGCTCAGAAACTAAAAATTCCTAATTCAATTTACAATAGAGATGATTTAAACAATCACCCCAGATTTGAAAATCCCAAGTGGACAGGAGAAGTGGGCTCAGCACATCCACCTCACACCAAATTGCTGCCCACTACCACAGCCCTACCAGCACATCAAGGCAGCTGTGCCCTTTAAAACTGGTAATTCTGAGAAAGAAAAGCTCTCCCCAACACTCCTGGCTCTGCACAGAATCTGCTATTGGCTTCTCTAGCTGAGCACGCTGCTACATATCCACTTGGCACAGCCAAAGGAAAGTGCACTTTATCCTGCATCCGTCAGCATCGGTGACAAGCACATTCCACATAAGGGCATGAAATAGCACATATCAGGAACAAGGTACTCGTAAGAAATGTGAGAGATTTAAACAAGAATTTCCATCTTTGCACTTCTGCCCTGGAGAATGGACTTGAGGTGCTACTCAGGAGAAGGAAAGATTTTTCCAGAACTGCTAAAGAAACTTCTACAGAGTGGGCAACAAATTTTCCTCTCTTTGTGCAGTTTCTAACACCCTTGAAACTGCTGTGAGCAGAGCTGAGCCTTCTGCATCTCATCTGAGCTCTCATTCACATCAGAAGTCCCTGCAAAGAAATGCAAGATCCCCTTTTCCCAAAGGAAGAAGTTCAAATAAAACAACAGCACCTCAAGCCGAGGAGGAAGTTTTTAAAGGCCAAGGTCATGTACAGACTGAGCAAAGTGGACAGCAAGGGCCTGGATTCTGGGACAGTGCTTGAGTTGTGCTCCTGAGCTCTGCTGCCAAAATGTAGGGCCTGGAGCAGCCCAGCCTGCAAAACATGTCTCCCAACACTGTTCTGAGTATCAAGTCCATGTCACTATAAAGTCCTTAATGCTGTCATAGAGAAATGTCTTTGAAACAGCAGATAATTATTAAACTACTACAAAAGCCGATAGTTACTTTTCCATGGCTCACTTCTCCCTTCATAGATGAAAGGGGAAAAAAAAAAAATGTAAAATACCTGACTGATTAAATTCACACATTTGCAAAGGTATGTGTGTTTGTGCACATACATGAATGCTGCTGCCTGCCTTTCCTTTCAATTCCCAGGCAATTCCACAAGTTCTTAAATCCCCTTTGGCTAATCAGTTTAGACTATATAAGGGCAGCCCATTTCTGGAGTAACAGATGCTCCTAATTTAACCTTCAACATCATGCCTAGAAATTGTCCCATTTGGATGCCAGAGTCCCTAATTTGGAGCGGTGCCTGTCAGAACAGGGATGGTCACAGAGTGAGCTTCAGAGCCTCTCTGCCATTCAGAACAATGTGAACTATTTAAAAGTAAAATAATCAAGCCAGAATCAGTGCTCAATAACACATGCTGCAGGGAGAGGGCAAAGCTGCAACAACTCAGCAAGAGTTGAAATTCAGGCAGAGGAGAAGAATCAAAAATAGTTTATTAGTGAATCAGAGACATGGAAGGAGAGAGTGAGCAATGGAACAGCATGTGGAGGAGGAGCTCTGCTGGAAAATAAATGCACACATTATCACGGACAGAAAATAGAAGAAGTCTGAAATAGAGCTAATCCAAAACAAATATTTCTGTGAATAGAAACATTTTAAAATAATTTTCTTTCTACTGAGTCCGCAGGGTTCTTTTTGTATCTGCAATATGTGACAGTTCTAGCAAATAATGTTGTAAGTAGGAATGTTGTAAACAAGAGCATATTAATCATATGTTGGCATATACGCAAAAAATTCACATACAAAAGCATTTTCACTGAAATCCTAGAGCTACCCTCATCCAATCCAAAAAGAGAAACAAAATCACATGTGTAAAATGAAGCAGCAGATTATTTGAATTTAAATAAAGCATTTCCAACTCCAGCCATTCAGATGTCACCAATGAAAACTTCTGCTTCCCAGTTTTGTCATGGAAGCTGATATTGATGAATTGAAAGAGCACGCTCACTAAACAGTGAGGCACAGACAAATGTGGTCAAGCACTTGTGTGTCTTTTTCCAGCAATTATATCAGAAGGTTTCTACCAACAAAACCTCTGCCATCCCAGTGAGGTAGGTGGAGAAAGAAGGAATGAATTTGGCTAAACAGACATACTAGAAATATCATTTACAAAACACAGATGAGTTTAGCAACAGCTGGAGCCCAGTTACTGGAAAGCAAATGAAGATCTTGGATGAGATATTCCTTGAGACAGTTTGAATCACTTTTCCCAGTATCTGATCCCAGTGGTCTTCAGAGTATGTGGAATTGAGGTCATGTTTTCTTTAATGTAAGTGAATGGAAGCCAGGCAGTTACAATTAGAGACATTTGCAGCCATATGTCCCCTAATGACTTGAAGAAAACATTTTTGAAGCAATTTTCAGGTTATTCTAGGTGGGAATTGAAATGAAAACATTGATTTGCTTTAGAAGGAATCACTGAATTGTGCACTAGTCTCAAGACATCAAGGTGCAGTAATTTATGATTTTACACCTGCAGCAATTCCATCTTGGAAAGGCTCACTTAAACTGAGAACAGGTGCATTTCTCAGCTTATTCTAAAACAAAGGTATGGGAAGAGGTATGGGAAACACAGGCCTTTTTTTGGAACAAAGTCTGATTAAAAAGAAATGAAAAAACAGCAATGTTCAGGCTAAACCTTTACTCAGATCTGGCTCTTTTTGGAGTTCTCTGTCACTCGGGTCCAGTCCCATCTGAGGCTCTCTGGAGAATCACTCTCATCTCTTTGGGGTACATAAAGTAACAGGGGCTGAATGCAGCTGTACTCCTCCTGTGTACATTGCAGTGAAACCCCTTGAAAAGCAGCAAAATGTGTTTATTAATTTGTTAATTAAGTTTGTTTTGATTTCCTCAGATTATTTGGTTCCACATTTAAGAGAAGTGGTGGAGACTTGAAAATATTAAGTGAGTCATATACTGCAGGTTTTATTTGCTTCTACATTTTTATATATAAATAGTAAAAAAAGCAATTTTTAGTATTTATTTCTCAACGCAGATAAGGGGGTTACCATGGCTACCAGTCTCCAGTAACATGGTTTAAAAGGACAAAAAAAGGAAACCAGACTGGAGCTTGAAATAATCAGGTTGCTTTGGCAAAACGTACACCATGCCTTTTATGATAGGAACAGGGGACTAAAATCAGACAGGCTGGAAAAATACAACATTGAAAACAAAAACAAGGAAAAGAAGTCAAAAAAGTATGCGAGCCATGCACGCAACTTCAGCTTCAATATATTTTCAAGTACACAGAACACCTCAGCAGGACGTAAGCAGCTCTGGCTTTGAAGCAAACACAATAAAGTCCCTGAAAAAAAATTAAAGAAAACTGCTTCCTAAGGAGGTTAATGCAGCTGCACAGGCACTGCACACAGGACAGCCCAGTCCCTGGGATGAATGTCCATTTTAATGCCCAGGTACAAAGATTAAACACTGCCCAACTCCTGGCTGTTGTGAGTGGCATGGAAAATTCCTCATCATGTCCATGCCCTTCTTCTTCCCCCCTCGCAAGGACAAACATGGCTAAAACCCACTTCCAGTGCTGTAAACATATGCTGGAAGTTCTTGGTGTTGCTCTGCCCAGATGCCCTGGCAAAGGAGACAACAAGCATGACTTGCTTCTTCAGAGGTTTTATACCATTCCGTTTTTATTACAGAGAAGAGTTAATGGTCTTCAAATATGGAAATCTGATGCTTCCAACACTCAAGTTTCTGATATACTGAAGGCTTTAGACAGATATTTGAATTATTTTATTGATACGGTACAAAGGACTCTTTACATACCAGACTTCCACCAAGAACAGGCAAAGAGATACATTCTTATATTTCAAAAGCTGAGCAAAGGAGGTGTTAAATAAAGGCCTGAGAAGAATGTGTGAGGGTGATTCATTTTATATTGATACACACACTGTTCACAAAACTGTAGACTCATCTAAACAGTGTAATATATTTCAAGGAAGAAAAAATTACTTTGCTGCATAGGGTGATGTACTTTCCAATTCATTGTCATATGAACAAGCTGAGTGTAGTGATAATTTATTAAGAAAAAGTAATTTATGCATATACAATTGGGACTTTAAATCATAAATATAGCTGTGGGACTCAGATTTTTTCAAAATTATCTTTTTTCATCTCCCCCTCTCAGCTCTACTTATATCATCCTTATATTCCCTTACTACTGATACCAAGTGTTCAGAACACACTGGCCCATCCACCAACAGGCCCCTTTGTGAACACTTTTTCTGAACACTGCTCCGTGGCAGTGGGGAAGGCCTGGTCCTTTCACAAGATCTGCCTCCTAATTTGTCTCATTCTGAATTTTCTCATTACTTTAAATCACATGAGCAAAAAACAACAAGATGCCCCCTTGGCAATGCCTGCAGCATCAGCAAATTTTAACAATAGTTTGTTTGTGTGCTTTTCAACCTCATGATGGCCTCTGGGTCTGTTTGACTCAAGAGCTTGATATTTGTTGGAAATTCTGTAGTGCCAGAAGCATATTCTTTGTGGAAGAGTTAGAACTGTAAGCTGTTTTCAAAAGCAACACAAAAATATCTCTCTGAAGATGGGGGACAGGTTTTTTACATATTTAAATTTTAAAAGGTCCTAATTATACAAGTAAAATATATTTATCTGTCCCTCACTAATTTATCCCCACATGTCCCTCAAGCACAGCCCAATGAACTGCAGCAGCATTGAAGCAATTTCTTCTCCTGCTCCAGAAACAGTGCCTTGTGCAGTGATGTGACAGTTCAAAGTGTGCATGTTATTTTAATGAAATATCATGATAGCTCATTAAAGAGGATGGCAATGGAATTGTGGATTCTCTCCTGTTCCCAAGTTATGTATATAAATGAATGCTCACTTTTCTTCACAAGGTACAGGCAGAGTTCAGCTGAGACAGATGTCTGCTGCATCAATTGTGCTAACAACCCCTTCTGACAGGCAGCCCCAGGATAAGGTTCTGATTACCACAGCTAGACCCAGCTTATGGGTCACTGGGGAATAATGATTAGACCATATACATTTTTCTTAGAAGGCAGAAAAACAGGATAGGATGAGTAAGTTCTGGCTCACTAGAAGCTTTTTTTTTCCTCAGGATGGAGATGCTCAAGTTCCTAATGAATAATACTTTGTGAATGGCTTAACATGGATGGAAGAAGGGGGAGGGACAAAAAAAACAGCAAACAAGAAAAGCAGGTAATGCAGACTTGTAGACTGTGTTCTGCAAAGCTTTCAGGAAAACAACACAGAGATTAGCTTTGGCAGAACGAGACACACAGACAAATCACCTGAACAACCCACAACTCAACCAGAAAGGCTGCAGAGATGTGCAAACACTCCACAGGAAAGTTCAGAATACAGGTCCTGGTAGTGGGCAGCCCTGTTCTTCCAGTTCCCTGTGCTGCTCTGGAGAGCTTCTCCAGGAAGGGATTGCCAGGACTGAAAGACTGAGCTTACAGGGAACCTCCCTCCAACGCTGCTGTTTCTCTGCAGGTTTGCAGCGAAGCTAATGAGAAATGCACAGTGAGGACGTGCTGCTCCTCTGCACTGTCAGTGAGGCCCCAGGTGCCTTTGGCCTCACTCCTGATGAGCCACCCGACCTCAGGATTAAAATTCTAAGTCAGGAAGGAGGGATCACTTCTTGAGTCTGCATAAAAAGGGGAGAACAATCTCTCTTGCAGCTTTGTGAGGAATTTCTCTGCCTAGCAAGGTCTCTGAGACTTTCCTTAGCTGAAGAAACTACAGAGTTCAATAATCATTTTGTAAACATCACAGTGAGCTGGAGAGGACAAACACCTGCATTGGTTTATTCTTTGCTATACTACCAACTTTACGTGGGATCTTAGCAACTCAGCAGCCTCTCCTGGTCTTATTGCCCAACTCACCTTTCAAAAAGTCTGTGATATCTACACAGACAGGCAAGATCAAATGATACAGAACTTTACCATTTTTAAGTTCCCCAACTCTGTTTTATATCAGCAAGGAATTTGGTTTAGCATTTCTGCTGCAATAAATAGTTCACTGTTGTTTCAAACAAAATAGTACTAAAAGAGAGAGAAGTTAAGAGAGTAAGATGGCTTGTAACTTAAATATTATATTAATTACAAGACCTGTAACTTAAATAAATATTACAAATGCTAAAACCTGGCACAAGGGACATGGTTTAACCTTTTACCCAAGGAAGTACCTAGGAAGAGCTTCCACAACCAAAAGAAAATGGCCTGACAGAAGAAAATATGAGCAAAAGTGCCTGAGGGCAGGCACTAAAAGACACAAGCAGTAGTGTCTTTTAGAAGCCCCTTGGTCATCTATTCTTCCATCCCCAACAGAGCAAAGGAAAAACCTGAAGGGGAAAGATCACAGCTGTTCACCAGATTTACCATAAGAGATGCAACCAAACTGAAAATAAGTCACCCCTGTCCTTATCACACAGATCAAGAAAAGCATTTGACAGCCTGTAGCTGGTTCATTCTGGAATACTTTGAAGCTCTCTGCCCTGCCAAGGAGAACCAGGAATGTCCTCCAGGCTTCCTGTTGAGATGCAGCACATGCAGCTCCGCAGCAGAAGCTGGAGCACAGGGGGAGATGATCTCCTGCCAGCCTGGCACAGCCCGTGCCTCCCCAAGGAAGCAGAGCAGAGACAAACACAGCTGGCACCACACACGTGCCCTGCTCTGCTGGAGGGATGGATTTGGCAGAGGTGCTGTCCTGCCCTCAGGGTCGATTTCAAGTGTTCCCTCTGTCTCCTGACAGACCTCTGGGATTTATGGCTCTCCTCACCTGTGAGGAGCAAACCTTCATTAGACTCATTAATTCCTAACAAATGGACACTTCCCATGTATGAATCCAGCACTTAGTGCACTCGTTCAGCATGGTGAGTTTGTGCTAACCTTCCCATTGATGCTGAAGGACTTCACTCAGATTTAATGCAGTGGCATTATTTATATTTATAATTTATTAGTATTTTATATATATATTTATTATTATTTTTAAAAAAGTAGGAAGATTAGCATGTCATACCCATTCAGTTTCTCTTTAAATCAACCTCATGAGTCAATTAAATTAATAACAAAAAGTAAAGGAGAGCTTAATATACAACACTACTCTGCAGATTACATTTACCTGCTAACAGAATAGAAACCATAGAAATCATAGAAGATAATGCAGAGACCATGCAGGAAGGGCAAGAGCATAGGAAGGAGTAAATTTTCAGGGTTTTGGTTTTTGTAACCTGCCTTTTCCAGTCAGGCCACACTAGGATGGAGATTGCACCAATCACCCACTTTGGGTGCAATCCAGTCATTTGTGGAACAGTCTTTTTCTGGCTTTATTTGGACATATCCTCACTACTCCTTCCACTTTTCTGCTGAGTCTGTTCCCTCCTCTGAGGTATTTGTGACAGTTGACTTCTACAGCCTACATTAGAAAACAGAAAAAACCCCAAACTTTTCTACAATACTTGATCACACTAGAAAAAGTGTTTGCTTCACTAAATTCTCAAAAGTTGTCAACATTTTGCTTAGAATTTACATGCTTTAAAATATAGCTAACTGTTTTTCTAGGCAAAAATAATAAAAAAAGGAAAAGGAAAAAAGAAAAAAGAGAAAAGGATTGCTAAAATTAAGTACTTTGTTAATTTGTTTGATTCAGTAGAAAAAATAGGGAGGGGAGTTGAATCCCAGATTTCTTTGCTTGTTTGCTTGAGCACTGATACATATCAACCTCCACCAGTACATTATTGTGCTGGCTGAATAAAAGTGACCTTCAGATGAGTCTCAAGAAAAGCTCCTGCCCAGCACTCTGCTAAAATATTTCAAATTACTTATCACTCACTGCACCTGTGGCTCTCCAGTTTCTTCAGCTTCTTTGCACTGCAGAGCTACAAAACTGAGATGTCTCCACCCCATGTTGCAAATGTGAGGCACAGAAACATTCAGGACTCACCTACTGTCACAGGAGAGCTGTAACACAACAAGAACCCAAACTCAGGTTCCCTGTGCCAAGGCTCATATTTAGAAAAGGGTTGAGCTCCAGATTCACACAGACACTTAATAAAAAATAAAGAACAGAAGGTGTTCTTGAGAGAAGTACCTTGGAGATAACACAGCACTGGAGTTATTCCCTAAGCCTGACAGACACTTTTATACATACTCAGGTAATCAAATTAACAGCACTGCCTAATTTCCCATGTACAGCATCTCTAATACAGCTCACATTATGTGCTGAATTTGAGACTGAAAATAAATGGGTCTTTTGGAATATCCTGAATAAAGTTTGGGCAGATACTTCTATAATAAGATTTTTTTAAATTAAATGTGAATAACGATATGGATACCCAATTCAAAAAAGAAAGAAAAACCCCTAAAAATATCTTATTATTAGGATTTATGACTCTCCCAATTTTTATCCTAATTATTGTAGAATCTCATGTTCATATTGGGGGGTCATTACAAAATCATTACAAAATATATTCAAAAATATATTCCCTGTTAAAACCTGTATTTCAATACAGTTCCACAAAAAGCCACCAGCATAACGAGAAGGGACACTGCTATCAACAATCTTCTCCTCCTCTTCCAAGTCATTTCCAGTGTTACAGAGGAGGAATTCCTAAGAGCACCCTTCTGGGTTAAGGTATACAGATCATTGATTTATGTATAAACTCATTTAAAAGAAATTGAATCTACCTACATAAATAAAGGTTATAAAATAGCAATTCCCAAAGACTTTTTATTCTGTTAATCCAATAATGCATTTTCCTTTTATTTTTTTTGCTTTACTTGATGTTTTTTCCACCCATATTTTAAGGCAATTTCATGACAAGTAAATCCAGGCAATAAATATTTTTGCTGGGTCTGATCTGCGAATTATCAAATCTAATGACACACTGACACAGCGCGTTCTTCCTGCCATGAACAATTTATCCCACGCAACTCGAGCACCTCCGAGCAGGAAGATCCGCGCTCCTGATTTTCGCGGCTCAGAAGGAAACGGGCGCGTTTTAAAGTTGCAAAGCTGCGATTCCATTTTGTCTTCTGCTGGGCGTGTTTGATCAAATCAGAGCTTGCAAACCAAGCTCTCTACTGCGGTCTGCATCTGAGAGGGGAGAGAGTTGTTTTTGTGGGAGTGATCTAGCTGGGGAAAAATGCCGAGGTTAGCACACCCTTGTGTAAAACATTGCCGGCATTACTTGGCACCGCTGCCTGCAGGTCAAGCTTCTGCTCATGTCAGCAGTCTTGGCTCTTTTGGAGGAAGCTTGGCAGGATGATGGAAAAAAAAAATCATACATCCCTCCTCAATGGATCCTCCCCTCTTCTCCTCACTCTTTGGACACTGGCAGCAGCACTGGTAAAGTTGGATGGTGCTACTCACCTGTGCCAGGATATTATCTAATGCTATTTTGAATCATAGTTTTCCTCACAGGAAGAAAAGATTTATTCCAAGTTTCCTTGACCTCTCTCAAAAATTTGTAAGGAATGGGAGAGAAGTAAAGAAATAAAGTCCTACTCATCCCAGGAAAAGCAAGGGCAGAGGGAGACAGGTTAAAATAACTTGGTTAAGTGACTGATTAGAACTGAAAATGAATCCTATTAATATGCTGTGACCACACACAAGTCTGCTTTGATACACTGGTACATATCCCTGCAAAACCAGCACACCTGAACAGTGACACACATCCACAGTTTGCAACATCACCTCTTCCAAACAATGTTCAGTATCCCACCAGCTCTGAGAAACTGCTTCCCAGAAGGAAAGGCTGACTGGATGGCACCAGGCACCTCAGCGGACAGAGGGGAGGAAAAAAAAAAAGAAAATGGGACAAAGACTCAGGAAAGGAAACAGCTCCAGCAAACCACAAGGTTGTCCTGAGGTTTTGTGCTGCAGTGAAGAAGTGTTTAACATCAGAGAAAACCAGAATTCAGATTCTCCTGCTCCATAAAGCAGACTCTCTACTGAAAACAGCATTCCCAGCATCAGCAGAGCTGAGACTGCACACACAGCTGAGTTCTCCTTCACCCACGGGAGGGCAGGGCTGCTCTCACACATTACACATATGACACGAGCACATTTTTACATAATATTAAGACATCTGTAACTTCAGTGCCAAATACCTCTTACACAGGATTCAAACAGCTTTGGTTAGAGGAAGCAAAGTGTCTCTTTACATAGATATCAGGCAGCTGGAGGAACAAACACAATGTGGATCTTAGGGGAGAACTGCAAAAGAGAATTCAACTGGGCTCTACAAACTGCAGCTGCAGTCCCCTAGCCAGGACTAGGAAATTCCAAAACCAGATGACTGAGGTGGCAAAGAGATGGCAGGAAGAGCATTTACCCAGGAGAGGAAGAAAAAACTATTTACACAATGGTGTTAAGATTCTTCTTAAGCACAATCATAAAGGCTTTAGTAAAAAGAAAGGACAAGTACAGACCTCCCCCAGTTAAGATGATACACAACAAATAGGATTGCAGAAAACGCAATTTATCTTTGCTGTAATAGGAATGAAGCGACTGATTCTTGTTTGCATACAGATGGAACTATCAATCCTTGCATATACAAATCTTCAAAATAATGATCTAACATAGCTGAAGTATTTAATTCTTTATTAGGTGTGCATGTTGCTGCTTTAAAGGAATAAGAGGCTAAATGGAGGTCTCAGTAACCACAGAGATTTCAGATCATATTACTCCTGTCACTGATGGAATGGAGAAGACTCAAACTACAAACCTTATGTACACTGCTTCTCATCCTTACAAATAACATGTTATATCTCTTTTGACTTAAAGATTTTACCATTTTTTAATCCACATGGAACAAAAATGTTAACCTATTTATTCACATTATCATATCCAGCAATTCCAACCCAGACAAGAAAATAAAATGAAAGACACCATGCAGGCCCGTGCACAAATACAGAGCATGAATCTTCCTCCAGCCAAAAGAGAAGAATGTCCTTTTTATAGGGCCGTTACATTTGTTTATATTATTTTCATAGAGCAGATCCAAGTTCTGCATTTGGCACACATTACTCAGCAGCCAACAGAAGAATTAAATCAATCAATATAGCTGCCAGTGTGCAGGCCCAAACAGCTGGCCAGAGCAGTTGTGTGTGCAAACATGCACTGCATGCTCTGCTAATCCATGCACACATGCAAATGCACAGCAGGAAAGTATAAATTAAGCCATGTCAGTTTAAAATACCTCAGGTATCAGAACTGCACCTAACACTCCAGCATGGAGCATTTCAAGGAAGCAAATTATTTATTTGGCAGCTCCAGTTTTTGTTCTTTGGGACTTCCCACCTGCCAGGCATGAGGGTTCCTTTTATCTGAACAGAGATTTCTCCTTTACTTGCAAGCCAAAGACAGCTACCCAGGAATCAGCACAGCTAGGGCTGGCAAATGAGGTGAGATAATCCTTCCCAGGCTTTGCTGCAGAGAAAGCAGAAGTAAAATACAGCACAGGAAAGGATCTCCAGACTTCCTGAAGGTCTCTCTCCTGTGTCATGCAAGGACAGGTAGAGGAAGAGCCCTCCTTTGCTCTCCCCTTGAAGGGCCAGTCTCCACTGTGCTCCCAAAGGCTCTTTGCCTTTCTTTAACACACCCACGTAATGGCCATTCACTGGTCCTCTCCCTGTGGTGAATGCCAGGTGATCCTGCATGCTCTGCTGAGGACATGAATGCACAAAGTGGCTGTCTCCAGGCTGAGCACACTCTTGTTCAGTAGCTGCAGGAATGGAGCACTGAGGAGAGAGAAGAAGAGTGCACAGAATTCAACTGACCACGGGTGGGTTACCCTATCACCTCCTGAAATACAGAAACTCTACAGCAGGAAAGCACCTGTAGCTCTGAGTGCCACAGAGAAACCATCTACATCTCTGTGGGAAGGAATGGAAAATTGCTAACCTCACACCTCTGCCACTGTTTTGGAAAAGCAGACCAGAGCTGCCAACTTCTATGCTGGGAATTAAAGAGAAATAGGAAAGGGTGGAGGAAATTGGGAACCAGTTTGCACTGACACTGAGGTGTCGTGCTCTGGGATCAGTGTGATAATCCCAGCCAGGTTCTCCTCAGGACCCTGATGCTGCTGAGATGGTCACTGCTAACCTCAGGCCAACAGGGATGGATGGCACCTTGCTTTCCCATGCACCAACTGTTAGATACAACTCCCTGTGTCTTGTCAGCATGGTGGTTCAGGACATCATAAAAAAGAATTTGTAATGTTTAAGCAAGCAGCTCTCCCCTCCAAGCCCACTGTGTCCCAAGCCAATGGACAAGACACCACACAGAGATACATGAAGTCCGTGACAGGCAATGCTAAACTACTCCTGAAGATATCTGAGCTTGAGCCAACATCCACAGAAAACACTGTGAACTGTTCTTCTTCAGTAGGTGTTGGACAGGAGTTATCACTCATCACTCATTACTGCATTAAATGGAGAGGGATAAAAATTCCAAAACTAGGACCCTTGGGGATACAATGCTTTACATGGAGACAGAAGGTTTAGCCTTAGAGTCCTGATTTAACATCACTTTCACAGACAGGTGTTAACCAGGAGCAAACCCATTGAAGTCAGTGGACTTACTCAAGTGTAAAACCTGCACAACTGAGAGAAGAGACAGGGTCAGCATCAAATGGGGATAGCAGAGGCAGGGATTTTGAGAACCACCTGTGTAAAAATGTCCACACATACTTTGCACACATCATTGCTATGATTAATTTCTTGTGCATGCATGAAGTTCGCAAAATGTGGGCTTGAACTTGCTAACTTCAGCAGTAGGAGAAGAGACTCACAGAGCAGATCCTTGGCTGCAGTAAATCAATATAACCCTATCAAAACTAAGAGAACTACATTGATTTACAGCACCGAAAGATCTGGTCTGGAGGCATTCAAAAACGGTATATGGAAAATAAACCCATCAAAAAACAAAACCAAGAGGAAAAACACTGCAGGGAATGTGCTTCTCTACCCTACAAGCCAACTTCGGTTGTTTTCTTTCCCTGAAGATGTACTTACTCATCACACTCCTCTGGGAGTTGCTCACAAAGCTTTCTTACATTGCTGTCCATTTAGTGTCAGGTTTCATTCTCACCAGCCTTTCAGTTTAGGGGCTCCCTTGCTGATTAAGCAACCTTGAGTAATTCAGTAATAGTCCAGATGCTAGACACTGTCTCTCTAGGTAGCTATTTGAGGCCTGGTAATTTTAAACCTTTTATTTAAATCCCCGTCATCTACCAAAACACAAATTTTGAGATCTAACTTACTGTGCTTTCAAAGTACTGAAAGCAGCAGGTAGGCTCTAAGGAAGCAATTTGTTATAAACATGGTGCTGCCTAAATAATGGTAGCTGTTTAATCCAATGGTGGTTAATGGCCAGCATGCTGGAGAAGAGCATGGGACAATTTATGAATTCCAAATACGGTTTTCCTAATAGAATTCTGGCCTCCGGGAAGAGTAATGTGATATATGGAGCAGATGATGCTGATTACACCTCAACTCTTCTTGTAGAGCCTGAAGGAAAGATTTGAGGCTATTCATAACCCAGGGCTGTTTAGCAGCCTAAGCTTCTGATTGGAAACACCTTGAATCCCTGGGGTCAACTTAGCTTTTCATCCTTTCAATGTACAATAGGGGCATTGAAATTGGGAGGCATTTCTGAGGATGAAAGCTCTGCAAACAGCACAGGAAGCACATCTTGGACCAGGGGATACAAATCAAGAAGTTTTATGTTGCTTACAGATACCCACAGCCTGGGAGCACATGTGGGTGCTGCCCCAAATCCAGACAAGCCTTCCTAAAAAGCTCGGAGAACTGTTTTATGTTTATGTATTTGAACCTTCCTGCAGTCTCTGTATGTGATGCTGGGCAGTCTCTGTATGTGCTGCTCCTCTCCAAATTGAAGATTTTCAGTTTACGCTAGTGATTCTGAGAGTCCCTTGGAATACTCCCATCCTAGCAAACGTGCTAGGGACTGACTAGCAATCATTAAAAGGAAGAACTGTGACACATTTGAGAAGTTTCAAGGCCATAATGAACATTTCTAACTGCCTTCTTACATTATTATAATAACGCTAAATGCAATAAGCAGTAGCCAGAAACTCACAAACGCTTCCATTCCTAACACCTTGGACAGGTATGAAAAGAAGACAGACCATGTCTTTGAATCTCTGTGCTGCAACTGAAAATGGGAGAGCAATTAAACAAACAGCAATGGATGTTGATTCATACAGCAAATTCAAATGAAAAATAGCATTAGCAGCTGACACTGGGGGGATTATTCTGTTTTGAGGGTTTCAGTAAACATCCAAGCAATGAGCCTGAACTGTACTGATAATGCCCAGGGGACAGCGAGGCTCTGTTTATGAATCCTGGATGCAGAACTGACCCAGTGTGATACTAGTGTGCATAGCAAAAAACCCAAATGTGCACAAGAGGAAACAACCCCACAAAGAGAACAAGGGAAATCTTGAAAGTGATGTCCCTTCTAAATGAACTGGAAAGAAAATGCTCTTACCACTTTGACAGCAAATCGCCAGGTAATTGTTTCTTCCCACAGACATTACTGTAACTTAGACAAAATCGGTCACCATTAAACAAAGTTTACTCAGTGGCATTTTTACTGTTCTGATGATGGGCCAGTTAAAAAAATACTGAATAAATTATGAAACAATAGAAGGAAGATGGGTCTTTATAAGCTGTGTTTGATATAGCAATTTTAAAAGGTTATAACACAAGCTTATTGAATTTGGCAGGGCTTATAAATCCTAACTCCCATTACTGTGCTGCAACTTAAAAGAAGTATTCTTCACTTTGTCATTGGAAATTTCAAATTTAAGTGGTCCCAGTGCAAAATGATAACTTACTCACTGCTTGAATGTTTCCATGCACAGACCACAGGTCAAGCATCTGGTTAAATGCAGTGCTCAGTACTGCAGCCTGTCCTGTTCATGCATGTGTGAGAATTGGTCTTTACATACCCAGCAGGCTATATATTTCTCTCATTTGAGATCTCATTGACAGTGCTGTTTTGGTGGAGTTTTTGAAGGGTTTAAGTGAGGTTTTTTTAGGAATTCTGACCCTCTTGAGCAGATTTCTAGTATGATTTGGTGATGCAAAAGCTCAAAGGAGTGCTGGAGCATTTCAGTTGCATGGGCACAAACAGCCACTTTAATGGCAAACAAGCCACCAGAGGGTGTTTAGGGAACCTTTGATGCTGTTGCAGGAACTGAAGCAGTTGCCCACAGAGCCTTTCTGGCATTGAATGATCTCGTTTTGTGGAGGAATGCTCCCAGTAAATAATCTGGCCTTGCCAGATGTTCTCCTCCTCCAAAGATCATGACATCTTTAGAGCCCTGATCTGCAGCAGGCAACAGCTGAGGCCCAAAATGCATTTGGCCACAAGGCAGAATTGCAGAAATAAGCCTGTAGAACTTGAGAGGGAAGGAGGATCTTTCCCCCTTTCCCTACATAACAAGCATGCTAATATGAAGCTGCTTCAAACAGACAACTCTTCTAGAATATTCTCTTACAGGTAGATACAAATTCTTTAGAGCAGAACAGAATTGGATAATTTAACATTGATTTTGAAAGTAATACAAATTTTAAAAATGTTAGAAGCTTATACCAGTGGAAGCTGCTAGAAATGCAGCTGCTCCAAGACTGAAATGCCAAACTATGACTAGAAGTAATATTCCAATATTTGCCCAAAAAGCCTGAAGCTTTCTACTTTGCTTTCATTCTGTGGAGGATATACAGCTCTGCACAGACATCAAATGAAAAGATACAAATATTTTGTAGTAAGAAATTCACGTCATCCTATTGTATTTTTCAATTGATTTCTGCTTTGAATTTGCAGCTGCAAAACTGAAACAAAAATCCATGTTGCAATGATTGTGAATAAGATCTTCCTATAGAACAATATTAATTTGAAAACACTTAACCAGAGAAGGACAAGAACAAAAGACCAACAGGATGTGATTAAAAAAAAAATCTGCACATCTTTAACAGTTTCTGAATCAAGTCAATGTAACTTTTAATTGCGCCAGCTATAGATATCTATATACATATAGCTTTGTGTTACTTCACAAAGGATAAACTGTGTTTTCACTGTGGCTGATAAATGTGGACTTTTACAGGGACTAGGATGAGGCATCTATTTATAAATCTCAATAAAGTTTTCCAGAGTTCTGTACTCTAGATCTACCTTGAAGAAAATGCACCACCATTTAAAAAGAGAGATTAGAATATCCATAAAACAGTCAAATCTGTTTCTCCAGGGACACAAATAGTTAAACTAGAAACCTGAAGTTCAACACTTGTGCTTGTGTGAAAGCACACTAAGTCAACTGACATTCCAGGTTTACAGCAGCAGATCAGTGATGATGTGATGACTCCTGGGCTGGACTGGCTTCTGAACACCAGCCTTCAGTTAAGAGCTTTCTTTCAATACACGCAATAATATTTGGACAGCTCCAATAGAGCAGGATTTACCGCTCTGCTCCTACGGCCCCCTCCCTCTCTAGGATGAGTGCTTTCAAAATACTAATGATTTTATAAGCCTCCTTTTTTTTGGTGAGGCACAGAGAGAGTAACAGCTTTGCTCAAAGTCAAGTGAAGTGAGAGAAACTGATATTCTTCCAGGTCACACTGAAAAACCAAGACAGCCTAAGAGCTGCATTCAGACCATGAATCTCAGCTCTGATCCAGGAGCTGCTGAAGTTGATGCAAGGCACTCTGCTGACTTTAATGGGCAACAGACCAGGGCCCTTTGGCCTTAACCCATGGGTTAATCCTTGGCACAAGCCTGAAGATAAGTAATTGCAGAGCAACCACACTTCTTACAAAGCAGCACATCACAACAACAGCCAAATTTGCTTCACATGGACTGCGAACGTGCAGTGCACTGAAAACCACAATTCTCATTGCTATCACATTGTTTTAACCCTTAGAAGTTTGACATTGAAGTTTGCTGCTTTGAAAAACTACCCCCCTGTGGACATGCCCTGTCACACCCCTTGGTTATTACAGGGTCAGATACCGCACAGGAGCCACAAGCTCTGTTGTTGCTCAGGTTTAATAGACAAGACAAGCGAAGGACACTGAAGTCCCTGCCACTGTCTCACATAAATGTACTGAAACTTTTTAAAATTCAGATAGACTGACAAGGACTGCAAGTTTTTATATGAAACCAAACTAAATTAAGGTACAAACTGTAAAGAGGGAAATTTTGCTCTAAGCTTTCATTTTGTTTATTTCAAAACAAATATTCCCAATAAAGAGTAGTGAATTCCAATACATCTGAGGGTCCAGCTGTATTTTCGTTTAAGGTAATCACATTAGCCCAGACACTGACTGGATGCTAACAAAACCTTTTTTTTGAAATGTGCTCTAAATAACACATTTTGAGGCGTTGTGAGACTAAATGCAAACAGAACTCGAGCCCTGACATGCTCCACACATTAAAAAAAAGGATTCCTAGAAGTTGCACTTTATGGGACATATCACACACTGCTGACGTCCTTGGATGCTCTGCCAGAGCCAAGATTAACAGCCCATTTGAAAGCCTGAAAATGTTTAAGAACTGAAAGGCTCGTGCTGATGGCTGAGCTCCCTCATGTTCCACTGAGATCAATGAATTTGAAAGCTTTTGGCATCTTACATGATGGGTGAGCTCTGCTCCAGCTACCAAATCTTGATTAGTCCAAAATAGAAGAACTTTGAACAGTCTTGGAGGAACACAGAAGAAAATGTGAGCTGTCATAGAAGAGAAGTAAATCTCTTCCCTGTCAGCCACAGTGAATCTTTCTCTCTCTCATCAGCTTTCCCTTCCCCCTATGACCCCAAGGAGAAAAAAAAAAAAGGTAAAAGTTAAAAAAAAAAATCTATTTTAATGGACAAGCTGGGACCACCTGATATTGTATTTCTGACCAGCTATGTACAACCTCCTGGGAATTTCAACAAACATCATAAACAAAACCAGGTGGGAAACTGGTTTCATTTATTTTCATTTTAAAAAGAAGTTCAGACTGAAATTGAGTTGTTTACAAAACTACAGGACTTTGAGGGGCCAGAAGAAAAAACTATGTCAATCTGAGATTCACAGTCCACATCTCACTAAAAGCAAGAGTATATTTACATAACGTGCCCAGAATTAGCAATAAATGAAACTCTGTTAAGATGCAGAGGCAAAAATCCCAGTTTACACAGCTGCACCAAGCCAAAGCATTTTATAAAACTATGCACTACCTGAAAAAGTTGAACTGCAGCCTCCTACGAAGGTGGGTTTTGCTGCAGTTTACAGCAGGATGTGAGGGTGAACAATATACAGCTGTAACTGCAAAATCATTTAGAAAGAGGTGGAAGTAAGAAGGTGGAATTTAGCCTGAATAGAGTGGTAACTTGGAACATGAATTCAGGGGATTGAAATAAATGTTTCATCTCCCTGAGAAGATGGAGAGTACAATTTGCATTACGTGAAGCAGGGCTCAGACAGAAAACAGGAACATCAGCTAACTATTCCTAACTATTCCTCAGAAATCTCTCTCCAAAGCATGTCTCAAAGTATTGAAACTATAGGTGGGAAATACAGGATGAAAAAACTCATCTCAGAGGTTAAGACCCATCAGTGGCAGCTCTGCACCACCTCCACCTGGGTCAGAGCACACCTGAGCACAAGCAGTACACCAGGAGCACGTGAGGCTCCACAACCTCCCCGAGTTCTCTGCTTATGAAAAGGTGAGACTGCAGAGCCCCTTAACCACAGGGCACAGACATCAGTGGGTTTCCATTTTCCTGACATGACAGTAAGTGCATGTCAAAGAGAAAGTGGCAACACTCCCTTAATCAAAGCAAGAAGCAAGTTTTCACCGGCCAAAAACACAGATTAAGACTTAACTCTGATGAAGCTGCTGTCAGACCAGTAAGATTGAAAAAAGATTCACATCCTTGCAGAAGTAGACTAGAAAATGTCATTTGAGAGGAAAAATAGTTTGCCAGCACAAGCTGATCTGTGTGCAGCTCCTCTGCCATTTTTCATGCAGATTCAGAAAATGCAATTTCATAAGAAAAGGAAAAATTACCACTTCGTAAGAGCCGAAAATTCAAAACAGCCCCTCTGCATCATTTAGCTGAGCAAAGGAGCTTAAAAATACATTAAATTTAAATTTACTTTAATATCCTGGCAGATTGCTTGGGTGGTACAGACGGTCTTCTATGCAATTCAGAATCAAATCACACTGCAAGTTGCAGAGAGTCCTGAATACCCTATTTTATTAGCACATAGAAAAGCAACACTCAGTACCAAATAGCTTTCACTTGAGCTCTTCAGACAGCAATGTGTAGATCCCACCTATGCAGCTGCACAAATTCACCAACATCTTTGTGTTACTTCATTTTCAGGAGAAAATGCGCAGACTGGGCAGAAAATGGACAGATTTCCACAGTGAAAAAGTGACCACTGTGCCCAAGAGTTCAGCTGTTGATGGATTAAGGCAATGTTGGGCTTTGTGTTGCCCCATATCAGGCAATACAGGGATGAAAGGGGCAGTATTTGTCTGAACACCTCCACCACCACCCTCCCACTGCACCACTCCCTGCACAACTCCAGTGTTACTTCTCCTTTCATGGCAATGAATTAATCCCCAAGTTTCAGTCATAGGAAAGGTTCTCCATAAAGACTGCATGAGTGTATCAATTCCAAAAGTCTGCAGGTCACATAACAGAGATAAAAACAAAAAAGAAAGGAAGATTGGAATAAGAGTTGTTGGAATAAGAGTCAAGAGGAAAGTGCAGTGAATGGCTCAAGTGAATGGCAGTGTGTGCCTGCACTCCAAGTTCTGGCTGCTTCCTCCAGGGTCAGCCTGGTGGCCATGCAGCCACCAGAGCAGGAGGAATTTTAAATTTAAAAGCAGCACTGCATTAAGAAGTGACCTTGGCCAGCTGCCACAGCCTCAGCTTTGCCAGAAGCTGCCTTCCTCAATCACGTAGCACCTCCCAGGCAGATTACCTAAAGGCAGCTGTGATTGCTCCCTCCCCTAAAGCTGGAAACAGACATAAGACACAGGAAGCTGGCAGAAAATAATAATGTGAAAATCTAACCCATTTACACCAATATCACAAGGAACAGGTAGCACTGAAAGCACTAGGTAAATTCTTGCATTTTGTAGGTTTAGAAAGATGAGAATGTGCAAGAGGATGAGAGGGTCAAGAGCAGTAGATTGAAGACTGTGTTGGAAAAAAGGCAGATGGACTGTTCTGTCCTAATATGCAAAATATTTTTGGTTGATCTCTGCTTTGGTGTGAATGTTCTGAAATGAGACATAAAATAAACTTCACAAAAATCACCTGTTTTCCCTGTGACTCAGTTCTCTGCCTACAGTTCCCTAAGCAGCAGGGTATGATACACACGCTAAAAGTAATGATGCATTCCTATTCAAAAGTAAGATCCACACAGACTTCATAAACCCAGAGAAACTACTCAGCAGCTCCTCTCTCTGAGAATTTTAAATAGATATGCCAAGGGTTCATGCAGACCCTGGAAGTACTATGATAATTTTCAGCAATGAAGATTAGCCAGATAGTTCTTGTGAAGTATTCCAGGTACATGCACAGATTTTAACTTGAACAGATTTTTCAACACAATGGGTTGTAACAATTTATGCCAGCTGAATTTCTAATCCTGGACAGTGCCTCTGTTTATTATTTTATTTTGGTTTTAGGAATATGTGTCTACTGCTGCTTTGGAGATCTTACTTTAAAAAAGAAATCAAACAAAATAAAACCCAAACCCAAATCCACCCCACCCCCATAATCTCCAGACAAAAAAAAAATTTAAAGAAGAAAACACACAACACCCCAGGTGTGGGTTTAAGGCCTCAGTCTGCAAGTCTTCAATAGATCTGTCCTCAAAGTTCTGGCAGCAAGTTATCTCACACCAGAGGTGTTATGAGGAAAGGGGCATAGCTTCAAAATATAAATCATCAATGGGTATTGTTATGCAATTCAAGAGCACGTGGTATACCTGGCACCCACCTTAGAATGAGATGGCAGAGATGCTTGCCACTGCACCAAACAGCCACTACTCATTCAACAAAGCCTCCCTCTGCCATCTTTTCCCATTTCTGGCTTCTTTTTTTTTTTTAATATGCTTTGAGTGAGGCATTTCCATGTAGCTACTGTCCAGATATCACAGCACAAGCTCCCAGGCAGCTGCAGCACTGACCAACACCTGAGCAGTGCATTCCCTGGAGAGGGAGTGCAGCTGCACTGCTGCTTTCCTGCAGCTCCTGCCAGCTCCCCTGCAGCTCCTGCCAGCTCCCCGACTTCTGCAGGGCAGTAAAGAAAAAAATCACATCTTCACAGTGAACATCATCCACACAGACAGCAGCAGCCAGGCTGAGGGAACTGTTTTCTATGGACCTCACTTCCAAAGAAGCCAGGGATTCAGCACCAGGAGCTACAGCAAATGCATTGCCATCACTCCAACTCTTTCATCCTGGTGTTTATTTACATCATCAGAGAACAAAAAGTAATTCCTAAGCAATTTCAAAGCAACATCTCCAAAGTGCTGCTTACGTTTGTCAGCAATTTTGACAGTGATCAGATGGACAATCCCATTAACAGGAACAATCAGTGATTTAAGATCCAAGGCTCTCAAAGTACTTGACAGAAAATAATAAAATGGATAACATCCATAGGAGATAAGTGTCGAATATTATAGCATATTTTACACCAGGGTAGAAATTAACGTAGGATAACGGAATTACTAAGAACATCACCAGAGCAAGGCAGGAATAAAAAGAAAATTTGATCCTCATTTTCCAGCGCTGTTTGAGCAATGCTGCTTCCCCTGCTGTGCAATTACTGCAGAATCCTGCTCCTCTTCACTGTTGCAGAAACTGAGAGCTGCTCAGAAGCAAAGCTCATAAGAGATAGACAGGAAGGCATTTCTGGTGAAAATTCAAAATTCCAACAAACAAAAAAATCCCCTTTGGCAGAAGAGATATTTTCATTTGGAAACACAGTAGATCTTAAGGGAGTTGTAGGCTGGGCCCATGGAAGCTGAGCATCTGCTGCTGAATGGCTGCATTCTTATCCTGCCACAGCTTTTCTTGCTTAAGCTAGCAGAACCAGAGTCTTCAGAAATGGGAGACAACACAAAAATAGGCATTCTGGGGAGTCCAGACACAGATCATATAACATGTAATATCTCAGAAGCAATTTGACATTTCACAAAAGAAGCACACTCTGTTTCTGAAAGAAGTACTTCAGATCTCAGAAACAAGGATTTAAAAAAAAAAAAAGACAAAACTTTTTGCAGAAAGTAATTTTTTTTGCCCCCCAAAAAGATAATGATTGCAATGAAATATAACTTTACTTCCCTGAGAATATTGTTTTGACCTTTTAAGCATCATTCTGAGCATTTAAGCTAATGCTGGGGACCAAAAATGGAAGTTCTACACCTTTAAAAAGCCATAATTTTTATGCAATAATGGAGTTCACTATTTTTCTCATGATTTCTATTCCTTTTTTCTCCCCCAGCCTTTCCAGTACCCTGAGTTCCTTTGACTGTTGTGTCCACGTCCTCAGTTTCATATCTAAACTGAACCCTGGGCACAATGATGCCTTGATCAAGCACTGAGAGCTCTACAGTAAATACATGAGATGGGAAGATCTCATCCTATGTGCCCTCTATAAGCTCTGGATCGAGTCCAGGACAAAGAGAAGTTTATTAATGCACACACATTCCTACTGGCCTTTGAGCTCTTTGGCAAAAAAATGTTTTAAACAGTCCCCTGTAGAGACCAAATGAGCAGTATTCAAATATTTACATCGAACAACAGAGTTAATTACACTTCAAGACATCAGTAAGATTCACTGTCAGCAACCTCAGCAACATACTCCAGTAAAGCAGCAACATAAACCATTTTCCACAATCGAGGCGGGCAGCTTTCCATCTGGGTTTCAGCTAAGGCAGGAATGTTTCTGTCGACAATAGAACCTCACTAATCAGCACTTCACTAATCCACACATTTTATTAACTTCGCCAAAAAACTCACAGCCTCTCCCTGCCCCTCAGCAAAGATTTAATAGCAGAGACCTCAAGCAAAGTCTTTCATTCCCCGAACACATTTTTTAGGCAAATGTTACGTGCATTTGAGTCAGACATTACAAAGCAGTTTGATAAATAATTTGAGCAAAACTAGTTATCACAGACAGAGCCAAATCTTATACATATCTGGAGAAGAAAACCCAAGGCAACTTGAAGTTGAATCTACAAAAGAACATTTTATCAAAAACACTTAATCCTTAGTATCTCTCAGGATTTGGCCCTCTGTGAACAAAATAACATGCTCAAATGAAATTTACTTCCTTCCAAGTTAACACTGCATTTGCCCACTTACTTACTGGCTCACAAATTCAATAACTTTCAAAGAAGTCTCCCTCCAGCCACTTTTGACACTTCATTCTTCCTTTCACAGAGCAGTCTGCATCCTATAGATGTAAGCCAACAGGAACAGCAAAGCCAAAACAAACATTAAGCTATACTCTGCAATGAAAAGCTCTGTCCATGCCAGTGTCTTACCTCTGTGTTTAGAACTCTTCGTACCTCTCTGCCCCAACCATTAGCACTGAAAGTCTGCAGCTGAAAAGCTACACAAAGGCAGCTTCATTTTCAAGCCCACCAGAGATTATCCACAACATGCCACCACCTTAAAAATCAAACTAACAGACAGCACAACATTTATTACCCTTCATCTTCCAAGGGCATTTTTAAACAAGTGTGGAGATAGCCAAACAGACTAGCTTGATGGTTTTTTTCTTCCTCATCAATTATCCTGGCTATTGATAGAGAATATGAACAATACCATGTATAAATTATGTACAGGCATTTGTAGAGGAAAATAAAGGAAATTCATATACAAAAAACAAGTAAATTGGATTTATACTGAATTACATTTATACTGATTCATTTTACATTTTTGTGTGGAATATCTAACAGCACATAGCAAAGAATGCAATTCAAATTCTACAAATGTTATTTCCTTAGTTGTGATTTCTGTTAAGACAGAAGGGAAGCCTCAGCAAACAATAGAGTGCTCAGAAGAGGGGAGAAAGCTGTGGTCTCACATGTTCAATCCAAAAGCTGCAGACATCCCCACCCCATGGAACATCCTCTGTACTGCCCCAGCCCAGAGGAGCACAGTCCTGGGCACTCCTCCACAAGCTCACTTAGAGAGTACATCTTTTATTAGCATCTGGTGCTCAAAGAGAAGATGCAGGTAGATACAGCCAGAGAATGAACTCTTAGTTTGACCATCCCCATCTGGCTCTGGGCTCCTCGAATCTTATTTCCTCAGCCTAGCAAAGTTCAGCTGGACATATCAAAAGCTCAGCTCCTCCAGAGCCCTCAAGCCTGGCAGCATTCCTAGCTGAAGATGCATTGTGCTGGATTTACAGTGAATAGTGCTACAAAACTCAGGAACATAATAGTGTATGTCTGTTAATGATCTAATAAGTTTATTATATAGACCTGGACATTTTAAATTAAATCACACTCTCAGAATAAAGGAGCATAGAAGAAACTCTGATGAACCATAACTCTGAGACTAACAGAAGCAACTCTTTTACCAAGCAGTAACATTGAGTGCACATTCCCTCACTACCATCATCTATACTCCAAATCATGGAAAATACCATGTTGCATTTGAAGAGCTGAATGTACTTGAGAGTTAAAGCAATGTTAGGATGTTTAGACTTTCTGCCTATACTTGAATAACACTGGAAAGACAGGCTCTGTGCATCACTAGAGGCAAGATCCACACACCCACCTGTATGTCATTCTCAGCTTCCCACTGATGTTTACAGGAGGATATTTTGATTTATTCAAAGAGCTGCCCTACAAAACACCCACCTCACCAGAACAGACATGATACTGTGGCAGGAACTGATTCTGCACATCTTTATCAGTTACCCCCAAACCGTGTGTTGCCTTAATTTTGGAAAACTACTCAGTTCCTTGCCTCTTCATTTGAACTTTATTTAATAATAACCTCCATTTTGACTTTCTGTAGCATATACTGCCCACGAATGAAAAATCAGAGGTACACAACTCTTCCATATGAAAGGGAGATTTTGTCAGGATTCCAATGAAATTAATTGTCCCATACACACAAAGCTACTTGGCATAATGAGGAAGTGAACAGACAACAACTCATTCTCCTGTTTAAACTTAATCCCAGGTATTCCTTTTCAGAAGACAAACCTTCTCCCCTCACAGGTGGACAAGGAACAGAGGTACTTGATAACAACCATTCTCAAAATTTTTGAGGCAGCAAAAAAATCCCTTCTTAAAGGTTGCTTAAATGTCTCCTGAGTTCAGGTATCTGATCTTACCCTGACATGTGGGCTCCTGTCTTCTTCTATCTTTCTTACTGGATAAAACTCCACTTTTGATTATTGAATCTATGCTGTCACAAACACACCTCACTAGGTAAACCCTCTGTTTTAAGAACCACAGAAACTTTGATCAGGCCAGTCTGAGATCAATGAAAGAGGAACTCCTACCACAATCTGCTGAAATCATAGGGCTTTGTCATATTGCAGTCTTAGCTGAGCATGAGGAACAGATTTGACAAAACCATCTCTCCTAAGGCAACCTGCTTGTTATCCAAAATAATGGGAAACCTACCCTGAACTGTCATACTATTAGAAGTCCTTTCTGGCATGACTATTTCGGTCAAATTCAGTATACACAGCATGATGCATATGGCAAAGACTTCCTCCATTATAGAGCATCAACAACCTAGTGTAAATGATATTAAGGAGAAGATTAAAATAAAAATGTATCTACAGATTACTTGAAATAGTCAGCCAATGGATTTGAGAAATTTTCCAACTCCATCTTCCCTCTGAAAAGTGAATCCATCTCTCCTGCTTTATGTATTACATCCCATTTGTTCTCACTACTCCAAATTACACTGTAAGTTTTTGGGTAAATTGAGGCAGAGGCAGGATGCCGAAGCCATATTCTGTGTGCAGCCACACATGCTGTAAGCACATAAACACCCACCTGTAAACAGGCACTGGATTTATATAAACATACACACACATATAAATTCACTTTCTAAACAGAGGCAGACCACACCTCCATCTTCCAGTCTGCACAGAACTCCAACTCCCACATCACTGGGAATTTCAAGATATGTTCAAACTTGAAGTCTATCCTGGGCGTGCTTTGACCTTTGAATTTTTGGGCCTAAGACAGATCTGAACTTGAACAGAAAGGTTTCACAGATCAATCTCCAAATCACCCCTCATGTTTGAAAGTACCAATATATCAACAATAGCCAGGAAAATAATTACAGCATTAATGGGAACATAAATTAACAAACTTGAGAGCAAAGTTGTTTGATATTTTGTTTGTTGTTTTTATAAAGGGATTTAATAAAGCAAAAATCAGGAGAGCCCAAGCATAACTAATAAATCAGTGTGTGGAGACATGATAAAATTGATGAGGTCTTTGTCTCCACCTACTGCATGGAGGAATAATAATTGTAACTCCCAGAAGGGTACAGAGGAAATTAATTGATACCTTTCTCTATATAAAATCCTAGCATCTATTCTACACAGATCACAGAACTTCAGCCTTTACCACTTACAACAGCTGTTGTTACAAACATGACAGATGATCACAAAGGCTTCTTTTACTGAGAACTGAGGTGTCCATAATTACTGCAAAGTGGCAACAGTTATGGTTTTATAGTTCACTCTTCCTTTACAAGAAGTTTTGAAATACAAGAAACTGTTTAAAATGACTTATGTAAGCATAAGAGGGGATCTGGGAACTTCCTGAACAGGAATGAAAATTAAAAGTCTTCATAACATTTACTTCAATTCTTTTTAATGACCAACAATTATATTAAAAAAAACTCTGCAGAATTGCAGTCCAAACCTGCACAGGCCTGTGAACACTCTCAGGTGTAAAGGGAAAATGAATTAAACAAAACACTCTTAATTAAAACTGTCAATCTGTCAAAATCTGGAAAAGACTACAGAGAAGTCTGATCTACAGTAGGTAGTCCTATACTTTGCACTTCCTACTTTGAGAAAATAAAATGTAGGTTATGAATTTTTTCTAAAGACAGCTCTTTCCTGCTATTCTGGCACTCATCCAACCAGTTTATTTCTTTCCTACTGTCACTAAATTTCTGTACAATCAAAGGCTAAAATAAAGCTTTTCATTGTTATGGACTTGGGGAGACTGCTGCCAGATTTTGCTTGAACAGAAACTGGGGGAGCCCCAGGAGTCCATTAAAAACTTGATTGAAAATGTCGGGCTGATGGCAGAGAAACAGCCAGCCTGCACAGCAAGGGGCACAGATGCACCCCAGGCAATTTGGTGTTTTTATTTATACAAACCACATGATGTTTCCAACCCTCAGAATGTGTTCAGGGACCAGATTCAAAAGTGCCAGAAAATTGAACTTTTGAACACACTGGTATTGGTGAACAAGTTCTTCCAGAAATATGTCCTGAATAGACTGAAGTACGTACTTGTAAAGGTGCATGTTATGGGAAGCATTTTGTTTTCACAACAATCTATCTAGAGTGCATGCTGCAGATCTGTGAGGGCTTTTGGCTGTGTTCAAAACTGTTTGTAGAATTTAAATAAGCAGTTCTCAGTTCATGTAACATGAAAAAGAGGGTATGGCTACTGTGGTAATTTCAAAATTTAATCCCTTTCTTCTCTGTGTACAAAATTATATGGGTTTTTTTCTTACTCCAATTCAAGAGCACACAACTCCAACTCTTACAGAACAGATGGTCCTAAAGATAGCAAAGACCTAAAACAGGTATCTTACATTCAACTCATAAACCTCTGGAAGATTGGTACAATAAACACCCAGAAATAAACAAGTAGTTTGATATAAAGGCCAGGAAATTTTATGTACATGTCAGAACTGCCTCAGCAGTCGCAGTTGGTGTTACTTCATCTCTTGGTTTTCACCTTCACCTCACGCACTCCTAGAGCCTGCTCAAGTAGACAATGAATCAGGCCATGAGTCCTGCTTTAGAGACCCACACCCTCTCCTGCATGGATGCAACAGGGTGAAAGGCATCACAGCACTCTCCCCCAGCTGGATCAGCCACATCTGAGAGGGCAGCAAGGAAGGCAGGGAATGGGGAATAGTGTCACCAGGAATGCTCGGCTTGGCCAGATGTGCACACTCACAGCAAACAACTGAATGCTTTCATGTGTCCTGACAGATTGTTTTCCTGAGGGACAAAGCCTTGCAGCTCTAAAGCAAACAGACTTAATTCAGCACATAGTTCTCCTCCATTACTTATTTACACAGACACAAATATATATGTTAAAACCATAAGCAGAAGCTCCACATGGGATAAAAAATGTTTGCTAATATGCAGAAAATGTATGGCCATAGGAAGAGAGTCAACATTAGAAATAACCATAGAGGGCACAATGGGAAACACCTCAACACATGCTCTTTATATTTCAAAGAAAGGGAACAATCCCTGACAGAGGTAAGCAGTGTCAGAAGCACCTGATCTTTGACCTTTGCTGGGCAGATGTGCTGTTGGCGTGGGGCAGATTCCAGGACAACAGAGCAAAAGTAATTTGATTTTATTTCCACTACTTCACTCTGTATTGTTTTTACAACCTTGCTAATATTATTTAATAATATAATTTACTGAGTTCTGCAAGGAAAGCTGCACAGGTATTGTCTAACAGGATCTCACCATGGGGCTTATGATCATATAGCAAGTTACTCACATAGCAAGTAACAGGTTGTATTTTCCAAAAACTCATGAATTGGCCACAATCACATGGTGGCAGCACCTGCAGCTTCAGAGGAAATAAGTCTTAATGGAAGAATAATGGCAGAGCTTGACCATAAAAGTCATTCCTCCTTAACCTTTCTCATTTTCTACCAAAGGAGTAGATTACAGCACAAATATTCAAAGTGCAAAACCAATTTGAAGAACTACTGGGCATCAGCCACTCATACAAACACAGAGAACACCCAAAATATCATGTGTTAGAGTTTTACCCACACTCAGTGGGTTGCTGTGAAGTCCCAGTGTCCACCTAGCCAAAGGATGGTCACTTTAGCTCTACAGTTCAGAACCAAAGAATACAATTTTATGAGATTTAATTCAAAGATGTTGTGCAATGGAAGTGTATGTTTTGGAAACAGCTATATTTCTGGGTTTTTGCTTCTTCGTGTCAACAAGTTTCACCAATTAAAGCATGCAAATTAAAAGAACTTCTTAAAGTTCTATGTGATTATACTTAAAGAAGAGGGGGGAAAGGGATTCTTCTTTGAAGTGTAATGCACTGCAGTCCTGGAATCAAGGAAGCTTTGGTAACCATAGCAACACTGTAATTTTTTTTTTCAATATACATTTTAGTAGATATTTAATTTGTCAAATTGCAGACTGGCATTCAAACCATTTTTTCCAGCAAATCCACGCTTTTCAATACATGAAGTTATTCATATTTATTTGCAGTGGCCTCTCAGGTGCTTTACAACATAGTTCTCTTCCAAATATAATTTTCATATCAGCCTTGACAAAAAAAAATTGCTAGTGGTTTCTACTTCTGCTGTCATTGTCCTTGACAACTTCATTTTTTTATGAATCAAGTGAAGGTTTGCAAATGTTCAATTTTTTAGAAGACAGAGCAGGCAATGTTCTGTAGTCACTAACTCATAAGTTGTTAAGAGTAGCTGAAATACTTTGTCTTCCAAACCCTGTTCAATATGCAAGTTACTTTAAAAGTGTGCAACTCTATGGTGGAAAGTTAATGAATAAACCTGGCACTGAGCTATGGTAGAATGTTATATCAGAATGAGATCCACCTGCAAAAGGCTTTCTTAAATTCACTGCTGAAGGTAAGACTGCTAAGCAAGAAAAATATGCTATGTACTGTGAGTGAATTTGAGGAAGCATTTAGGTAGTATAATAGGTTTCCAGACCTAAGAATAAACTGCATTCCTCTGTTGTATACTGCTGACTGTAAAAAACTTCAAAGCAAGCAACTATTTCACAAATTCAGAACTTTTTCAGGATAATTATGATAACTCTTAGACATGACAGACTCCACTGAAAACCGTATCTCTGACAGATCCTAAAATCAGCAGAGAAAACATGAAGTCAGAAGGAATTTGCGATGTGGGCCATTATCACAGTTCTGGTCTCTCAAGATATGCCAACACTGCCATAATTCACAAGATTTTGTTGTAGTTTTCTAGTAGAGTTCTATTTCAGGCTACCATGCTTTGGGAGGGACCATGAGGATGGAAGGACACCATTGCCAGTAGTGCAAGTATCACATTTTGTCAGATAATATCACTGAGAGACCTCCTGTAAAAGCAGACAATTGCTATAGTATCAATTTTGTGATAGTTATCAGGCAACAAAAAGGATGAGAGAAAATATGTAGGAAAAAAATCCCAAAATAAGAATCTGTAAACAGTAGCATTAAAACACAGTTAATAGAAGTGTTAATGAAAACAGAAATTAGTCTAATTAAATCATCCCTACAGCATCTGATGGCAAAGCAGATTGGTATACTCATTTTACCAAAGCAACAAGAGAACAGTTAAAACTACTGAGCTGTTAAAAATATTACCCCTGCCATCCTAAGTGTAACAACAGAATCCATATAAAATGGAGGATTTAATATCCTCCATCATACTTGTTTAAAGCAGAATCTACCTATCCAGCCACAAGTACCTATTCCTAGATTGCACTCCCCATAAAAAGATGCAGTGAGATCCCTTGGGTGGAAATTCAGACTAGCCAAGAATAAAGAAACTTCTTTGTTATTACGTTATGTTAGAACACAGAGGATATTTGATAAGACATGGAGAAAACAGCTGTTGCCTACATCATTAAAATAGCACTGAACCATCAAGCAGAACCTGCATGGATTAATCATGGGGAGAAGTGCTAAAAATAAATGTTCCTCTCACATCAGTGTCATGTCTAAGATAAAACAGCAAATAAAGAGGGGAAAAAAGGACACACAGCACTCTGAACTAGAGAAGGGAAAGCTCTCAGCTCAATTAGGCAAGGCTTCAATTAAAGAGGAAGCAATCAAGTGAAACTTGAAGTACACTCCCATTGTACAAATGGGCACAGTTACAGCACCCTCTGTGTTCTCCCATACATGCCTCCTTTAGTCTCCTCCCACACTCGCTGCTGATACAGTCCTCGAGTTGTTACACAAGGTGAACGCTGCCATAACAGAACATTTTTCTTTCCTTTACCTGGCACCAGTTGCTGGGTCTTAGTACTACAGGCAGAAACAAAAACTAAATTTAACCCCAGGCAGAAGCAGACAATAGGTACAAAATTGCATTTAAAAATTGAAAGAATCCTTCCAAAATGGAAAATTCAAGCAGAAAATGAAACACAAACCATAGAGATAAGCCCTGAAACCAGAGAAATCCTATTGCCAAGCCTGAAGGAGCAAACTGTGGTGGAAGCTTAAAGCCTTAGCAATATCCAAAACCTAGGTAAGCTGAATGGGAATAACTAACCCATACTTGACAGGATATGTAGCAAAATGGGTAATTTCCCAAATACCTGGAGTCTCAATCAAGGAACAGTTAAGTCCATTAGCAGGACACTGAACTTTGCCCTTTTGTTTGGAGCAGCCAGGATCACAAAGGCTGGGTGTTAGCAGTTTCCCCAGTCCTCTAACAGTCAACAGCCACCCAGCCACACGCTGGACAAATGCCCACATCTACTCCCTTGTTGAGAGGGAGAAAAATGACATTAAAGATACATGACATTAATGTAACCCATGACAAAGACTTGGCTCATTTAAGAAGTCAAGACATCCTTTAATCAGAGTTGCACGCTGTGGAGGGATGGAAGGTGCCTTGTGCAGCTTGAGAAACCCTTCCCTTTGCTGCAACTATCAGGTGCCAGTTTTAGGCAGTCACTCCTCTGCACAACAGAAAGCCTGCTGCACTTAATGGTACAGATGATGAAACTCCCCATTCTTTCATCTGAGAATTTACCTCTGTACATAATTAGAAGCACAATCATTAAAGTTAGCGTTCCAAATTGCTGTCAGGAACCAGCCATACAAAGTATTCCTACAGGGCTACAAGGCACTTTACAGACCACAACACAAAGCCTGTCTTCAAACCAAATCCCAGATCTGTCTGAAGAACAGTTCACCCGCTTCTCTCCAAAGGACCAAATTAAACCTAATTCACTTACTAACACAAGTGCAGATAATAGAACTAAATGTAATTCTTATCTAGCAGACAGGCAGTCTCAGCCTGAGAAATATTTATCTGTCTTGATATTGTCTGACCAATCCCACTAAAAAGACCAGATGTCTGGCAAGCAGCAGAGATGGAGGCCTAATCAAACAAAACAAGTCTGAATGATGCAGATAAGCTACAACTAAACAAAACACAAAGTAAAAGGTGTTTCAGACCTGGAAAATAATGACCTGTTTGAAGAACATGGAACTGAAGGTACTGGTAAAAATAATGCTGAGAACAAAGGGGGAGGTCTGGTATTCCAGCAGATCCAGTAGGGACAGTAGTCAAGATGATGATTGCTGACTCAGCATGTGGCTCTTTGCAGCCTCCACCTTGGTGCATTCATTTCAGATTATTTGTCCTGCTTCAGTTTGTGATTTAAGGAGTTGACTACAGTTGAAACAGAATTTTCAAACTTCCCTTACGTGTTCTTCTTTAAGGATAATGCAGCAGCTGAGATTCCTGTACCAAATTATTTTGATTTGTTGCCCATGCTTCTGGTGGAACTATCAGTTTCTCCTCTGACCTTGCTATTCTAATTCTACCATACTGTTGTCAGCAACACTGTGAAGACCTGCTCAGCTAGAAAACTTTCCTTGCAATCTGGATCTCCCGTTGCATAGTAGGAGGTTATACTGTCTGCTGTGGTGTACAGGGCCTGTTTAATCTCACAGTCACACCTATTTACTTCCCCAGAAACATTTGAGCATGTAACATGGAACAGGGAGTTACACAATTCCCAACCAACTGCAGCCAGCCAAAAATATATTACTATGTGGCATATTTACTCTGGTGTCTGGGTGAAGATTACAAGTGAAACTATATTACTTTATCTGAGGTAAAATAATTTTCATATTTTCCAGAATGTGTTAAGCAACCAAAGGAACTCCTCAGTGAGAACAGGAATGTTTTGGAGTAGTTCCTGATACAGGTGTAGAAATACTGTATAACTTGTTTAATGTTGGAACAGGAGTCCACAGTAGCCACACTGATTAAAATTGCAAAGCAGCATAATGAGAACTTGGCATCCTCTGCTACCCCAGATGTCACAGAAAACGTGTTGCTCAATATACATCTTACTAAGGACCAATAGCTCAAAGAGGACTGAGCAGTGTTTCCCTTTGAGGAAAATAAACTGAGATCTCAGGCTCACAAATACATACAATTTATGTATACAACTCACTCTTAAATTCCTGCATCATACAATGAAAGAGCTTCCAGGTCTTAAAGGCAGAAGTTGCAGGCAGATCAGAAAACATTTAATTAAAAGAATTCAGGCCAAAGAATCAAGACTTGCTGAATCATAGAAGTTAACTTTCCAAGGCTGATTTCACCTACATGTCCTGAAACTAACTATCATCAATGTGGGAAAAAAACCCCACCTGATACAACCTGCTAAGAAATAAATGTAGCCATTGAGCCACATTCACAGGTTTTGCTCTGTAAAGCAGAAGTAACATAATGTAAAAATGCAGTAGAGCTAAAAGTAACATAAAGAAAGCCCACTATATTAAGAACACAGGAATAATGAAACACAGAACATGAGCTTTCACTGAGAGATGACACAGGCATTGCACAGGGACAGAGGTTCTGCCTGTATAATGAGCTGCCAAAGTTTGTACCAGCTGAAGATCTACTCCAAATGTTTAAAGGAAGTGGTTTCATCACTAAACCAAATTATTGGGATTGTGTGCTTTGCTGCTTTTTTAGTAGGTTCCAGTTTCTACTGCCAAGCTAGGAAGCTATGCTATGAGCAGCTGGTACTCCAGGACTAACAACTCCACCACTAATTTATCCTCTAATCCTCAGGCTTCCGGTGTCTCTGTGTGCAACACAGAACCACAGAGGGTAAAGGATCACAAGTTCCTTCCCCATGCCTACGGAGATTTACCCAGCTTCACAAAATGACCTTTGTTACAAAGGGATTTACACTGATGTCCTTGGAAGCAACAGATGGTCAGGAATGAGCTGCTGCCATCAGCATTTTTCCTCTAGTCTGTGAAATTATTCACATAGATCCCCCCAATAGTGGAGGCATTTTCTCAGTTTAAAAGTGAAAGCAGACCAGTTAAAAGATGGGACAAAACAAGTGAAGCAGCAGTGTCTTTAAAAGGCACTGAAATGGGCTGGATTTTGTGGTTATATAAAAGCAAGAAACACCATCACAATCTGATGTATTAATTAAGTGCTGTACTTTATCAACAGGAAATATGAACACATTTCCTACAATTATTTCCTCTTGCAAATCATTCCCTGTAGATCTCAAAGGAAACAACAGATGCACCCAAAACAAGTTTTCATTTCTTTGCTGGTTGTTCAAAGAAAACACAAAACTCTTGTTTTCATTTCTTAGCACCTCACTATTTAGACAAAATCTCTTGCTCAGCAAATTTGAAGTACTTTACTGGCTGGTGTCATTATCTTTACCCACAAAGTAAGGTAATGAGAAGACAAGCAAGGGCAACTTCAAAGCTGTACCCTGTTTTTATGAGCCACCATATTATGCCACACTCCTAAGCCATCCCCACAACATAAACCTAGAAAACCTATTAACCTGTAGCAGGGTCTCAGCTCTTTCAATGGTATCTTACGCTGTGAGAATAGAAAGAGGAAATCTTGTTAAAGTTGTATGAGCATTTAACTGAGCCATCTTTGATACTTCTAAATTTTCCAACTGATGTACTGCCAACGTGTTTCTTGTGTTCATCCAAGATTTATGATCTTGGTCCTGGTGACAGGCACTCTGCTCCCTCTAATAATGTGAGCAGGCTGAAGGGTTAACTGTTGGCTCGTGTGTTACTTTATGTTGGTTTTAATTGCAAGTATTCCTGCCTAGAATGACATGCTTGTGTCAACACAAAACAGGGTTAGTGCAAGACTCACAATGGAATTTGAGACACTCTGTAGTGCAGAAACATTGGAATCTGTGAGCTTGGTTTCAAATCCTTCCAGGCAGATGCTTTCTGAGAAGCCTGCATCTGGTTTTCTAATCCCCCTGAAGTTTGAGAGTGTTCAGATCAAGCTTTACATCAAGCCCCTGCCCTACAAGCAGGGCCAAGTTGAACAAAGTTGTATTTGCCTACATATCCCTGGAGAGAACAGTGCACCTCTGCTGCAAAGTCCTGGTTTTCCAAAGCTGGAGGGAGTGGTGTCAATTTTAACCTTAAATGGATACTGAAAACAAATCTTTAAAGTTTACAGTCATTTCAAATACAAACAGCTTAGCAAGGCAGCCATTCAGTACAATTTCTTCTCAGATAATAAGACCTTTGAGACAGACAAGACTGATTGCAATTAAGGGTAGAGGGTAAAAAAATGCCTTGATTTATAAAGTGTATGGAAAATGGCTTGAAGATTTAGGAATGGTGGAATTTTGGAACTGTACAGGAAGAAAAAAATCATCCTAATCAGTGTTATAAAGACTTTTTGCTTATCCTTATAAAACAATTCTACAAAAGATGGGTTTGCTACCACAGAATTCTATTAGTTTCATCTTTATTGAATACGGTGAGATATCTCCCACAAGCATAGTAAAAAAAAATATATTAAGCCTGAAGTCAAGTGATGTTCTTCACTCAGCCATGGGAGAATTTTTTCAGTCCAGTAAGTGTAACTTCAGAGTGAAATAAAAAAAAAAATTAGAAACTAATCAGGGCCATGAATCAGCCTCACTGGGGAACAACAGGGCTATGCACAACTGATCTAAATTGCTATCAGCGTTAGAAATCCAGCCCGGGGAGCTCACACTGCTGAGCACATGCCGAGCAGGGCAGACAATTTTCTGCTGCCCTCTGCAGGGGAGCCTTGGGCCTTGTCATCCAAAGCCAGGCCTACACAGGAAAAGCAAGCTCACAAAAGAATCAGGGAGTTTTCAGAGGAAATTTTACAATTTACTGGTGTATTGTCACTTCAACAGTAATCTGCACTCTATTTATCTTTATGAATACTGCATTTATAATTGCAAATCAACCTTTTCACTTGAGATGATGAGCCAGTTATTGGTGTAATTGAGGAAGTTTTGACAGAAATATTAATCCCTAGATCACTCCATCATATGGGAATAAAAGACTAGGCCCTCTTTTTTTGCAGCCTCAACACTATGCTTCCACTCTGCTTTGACTGCGAGGTACCAAAACATAACTGAGAATTGAAAGGTACCCAGAGAAAAACTTATGTCTCACAAGCTCGTGTCCTCCTGTGCTCTCTAGAAAAATATTGAGGAAGTATCACTGTGTTGTTCACATCTTCCTTCTAAACTAGCGCATGAATTATTTTGGTCTCATTCACTGGATGATTTAAAAAGAAAAAAGAAACCAAAAAACCCCCTATTGTACTGTGCTCCAGTTCAGTCAGTGTCTAAACACAAAGCCATGGAAATCTATTTGAGATAAAGGGATTAAAGAAACATGAGCACGTTGAAGGTTATTGTTACTTAGGTGACCAGCCACTCAATCCCCTTAAATACTTCATCTGAGAACACCTCCTTTAGCTCCAGATCAAGGGTGAGGATAGAGTGTGGGCCCGATATTTCTGAGCCTGAGAATTGCTAGCTCTTCCCAAGGGAAACTTCTCAACAGTTTTTCCTTTCCCAAACAACTTTGTGTAAATAACTATTTTTCCCATAACATTTCTAAGTAAACAATATTCCTTTCCCATAACAACCTCTCTCCCAGGTGTTGTTTGTTATTTCTGTTACTTAACCAATGGAGAGAGGTGTCAATCCTATGGACCAATAATGTGCCTTTTTAGCACAGCATGTTATAAAAAGGCTGAATGAATTGTAAATAAAGCCTTCTGATTCTCTTCTGCCTTCTGACTGGAGTCAAGCATCTTTATTTCATGTCCAACTGTGACAATATGGTTCCAGCTCCACCTCTTCTCTTAGGGACTCTGTGGAGGTATTTTGTGTTCCCATCTCCTTATTTGCCACAACACAAACAGGAGAACAGCATCAGGAACCTTAATTCACTACTGTCTGCAGGACACTGAGATTATATACTGCAATATATGTAAGCAAAGACATTTTCTTTGTCATTGCACATCTGATGTTGCATGAGAATGTAATAAAGACAGCTGTGGGACTCTAGGGTAATATGCCTATAGAAAAGAAGGTTTGATGTGGAGAAATCTTTATTGGGAGGCAGCATTGGATGGAGGAGCCCCCTATACATCAACACGTGTATTTGCAAAATGTGCATCATGTATTTGTAATTCCTTTATGATGAAATACATAAAAACAAACACAAAACAACTTGTTCTATACTTGCCACAGCTGATTTTGTTAAACACCAGTATAAGAATCACAAATGGGCATTAGAACCATAGGGAAATACAACAGACAAGCTTGAAGGAGGGGGAGTTTTTAAAGCTATCCAAACCAATCTGACAGCATCAAATGAAAAGGAAATAAAACTGAAAGTTACACAAAAACACAGGGATCAGCATGTCAAAAATGACAGAAGCCTGGCAAACAAGCTGAAGTTTAGAAATCAAATACTTCTCCTCAAGCAATTAATTAGCAACATAGATCTATACAATACAAACAAAACCTCCAGAAAGGCACTGACTCCTTGCACTCAGCACCTGCACTCTTGTCTCCAGGGCAAGGGTGGGCAGTTTATGAACAGCTCAGAAACAGTCTGAGCAAAACTCTGGAGATGGTGTCACATTTCTGGCCTCAGGCCCAACTCTGCAAAAAAGCCAAGGGAATTGACACAGTTCAGTCACCGAAGAACATAATCCAACACAGAAGCCAAACTTATTTCTGACCAGGCTCCACCTCATTCATCAGCATCATCAAACTGGCCCTTCTCAACTGTTCTAACTCGTGGTGGAAAAACAAAGCAAGGTGCATGGCCACAGCCTGGGTTGTAAAACCAATCCTCTTTCCATACATGTGAGCTGAAAAGATTATTTTCCTCAAAGCTTCCACAGGAGAGATCGTCAGCATCTGAAGAAGATAAAATAAAAGGCTTAAACCATGGGAGATACTCAGAAAAGTAGTGGAACAGTGTAGCAGGTTCTTATGGAGGTCTATGGCATCTTCCAGTTCACTATTTCAAATTGATCTGCCAGAACTCATGAATTAGACCTTAAAAAAATGCAAACAGAAAACTGAATTTGGCGATGTCTTCATTTTAAAGAAGGTTCATGCCACACAGACAACACAGTTTTCCAGAAAGCTCAATGATACACCTAGGACTCAGAATGTCTGGCACCAGCTCTTACAAGACATGCAGTTTTTTCACATTTTCCCTGGGAATAAAAGACTCATGAAACTATTACTTACATTTGCCTCCCCCTTCCTGCAATTTTCATAACATCATCCCAGTGTGGAGCCCTCCAAACCCTTTAAGAGCTAGGTCACTGGACAGAACAGGAGAGTGGGGTCCTGTAAAAGCTGGCACTGAACATTTCCACTTGGCTAGAATTAAGCCTAATGGGCCTGTATTTAACCAATCTATCACAAAAATAGGACAAAGTGTTTTAATAGAAGCATAAAGATTCTATCCAGCAGACACTGGGCAAAGAAAAAGCCCAGAGCATGGAGGAGCAGAGGACCCAACACAATATCCCACGTGTCAGCCTTCCAGCAGCACTGCCAAACAAGCCATCACAGCAAGAGCTTAAGACACTTTAAAAGCCATAAAATGACCAATCAAGCACATTTTCGTATTTGTAGCAGTTGACAACTCAGATGCTTGTATTCAGTATCCTTCAAAAGGACCTGAATCAAATACTCACAGCTGCCTTAGTTTGTGAGGATTTAAAGAGCTACAGGTGGGATGAGCAAGTTAAATAAAGAGGGAAAAGAGGAACAGTTCCAGTATAAAATTCAAAACATTCCATAAATTTGAACATATAAGAGATTAAAATGAAAGCTCAGAATGGAAGAGAGGGAAAATCTCCAAAAGGGAAGAGTCTTTTTCTCAGATTACCAGTGTGAAAAACCAATACTGTATTTCCATTTTAAAATCAGAATGGTTTTACAGAAATGCTGCAAAAACTCTCACTTTCTTCCATTATCAAACAAGAGAATTTAAATACAAAACGTTATTTTAATTATGTGATTAAATAAACAGAGAATTTGTATTTCCTAAGCAAAGAAAATTATATTAATTACAAAAAGATACACATTAATGAGAAGAAAATGGAAGTGGTACTATTCTGCATCAACCAGGACCTAGCAGGTTCTCAGTCACTGCTGGCTAAACTCCATCCACCCGTTCTGTGCCAAGAACCAGCCTGGCCAATGGAAGGCTGAGACTCCTGAGTCACCATAAAAACAAATTACAGACTGCAGGAATAATTCAACTCTAAAGGTGTGTTTCATTCATTGCCACTTTTGTCCACGGTACTCATCATGTGCACAATCACTTAGGAGGATCAGGCTTCAACAAAACCAAAGTCAAACAAACAAACACCAAAAAAATCCCACTCAAAAAAACTACAGTAAAAGCAACAAACCATACTGAGAGACTAAGCACTGTTCCAAGCAACTCCATGCTCTAGAGAGACATTATAATGAACAGTCTTGAATTTTCTTACAGAATTTTTACACAAAAAAGTTAATTCTTGCACGCCATGTACCTTTCTCTTTTGCTTCAGAATAACAAAGATACACCACTGAAAACTTGCTTCACCAGAGAAGCTCAACACAAACATGGAATTCTCCTCCTTACCATACCACTCCCAAAGAATTCAATTGCTCAAGCAAGAGTTTCATGGGAACTCCATACCACCACCTTTAAATCCTATATTTGACAACAAAATTGCACATTACATACCAGGAGGTCAACACAAGAAATTATTTAACAAAGTAGAACATGGAGTTACTCGAACACATTCTCCTGCAAAGCACCTACCTCCAACTATCCAAAACTCAAATGAAGCACAACTGAATGCGTACTCACCATAAGGACCATACATAGACTCTTCCAACTCTTTATCCCAATCCTCCACCTCATGCTCAGATGCATCTTGCTGCCCTGAGGACTCAGGTATATTGGAAACTTCACTATCCCACACATCCAGGTCAGCATATATATTGTACCAGCCCTCATCAGTAGAGCCACTGACATCACCTTCAGTGGGAGAGGTAGAAGCAGATTCACTTTCTTCAGACTTGCCACCAGGAACATTTGGAATATTCTGCAGCAAACATTCTAAAACCAGTAGAAAGCACCAACAGATACACCCAGAAATTAAACAAAAACAATTAAGTGCTCAGCACACAGTAATTCAGAGAGGTACACAAATGCACTTTATGACTACTAATCTTATTGTAATACATGCAGTTTCCTATATATGTAATATCACTACAGAGCTGCTTCACATTTCAGATGCTTGGGAAGAGTGGACATAGCCTTGCACCACAGCACCAGCAAAAATCAGGATTTTCCACAGGCTCTTGTCGAAAATAACTCTGTAAACTAGGGCAAAGGACCCAGCAGTCTTGTTTCACCACAATCACCTGTAGGTATTTAAAAAACAAAACACATGGCTCTGGTTCTAAAAAAAACCCAGTCATATTGATTAATTACTCATGTACCTAGGCATACACAAGCATCTACATGGAAATAATTTAGTGCAATAAGAAGCATTTCCCAAGCATCACCAAAAGGTTTTAAGTATATTTCTCAAGTAGGGCACAAGTTTCAATATTTGTGACCTGCTTCATTTTGTCCTACCTTTTCTGGGCTTCCAGATCATAGTTTCTTTCTTATTAGGAAGCTGTTTCCCCTCAGAGTTTGCAGCCTCAGAGGCAGCAGCCATCACCTAGAAGACAGTTTTAAAGAACGCAGTAGTACCTCTGATTGCTCACAAAACTGCTACCACATTTCAGTCTTCCCTAGCATCTCCATTTGTTCCCTTGACGAATCAGAGGTTTAAAAACAAAGGGGCTTTCACTTCAGAAGGCAAATCTGCAGAGGTATAGCTAATTCTGCTGCTGCCATAGGTCACCCCTAGCATTAGCCAACACAAACTAGCCCATTTCCACACTCACCCCCACAACCCCGACCCAACAAGTGCCCCTTTGGGGAACGACAGCACACTGTGAAAGCATCAGAGGTAACGAACAAGGAGTGGAAAAAGTACCAACACTGAATCAACCACTCTGTGGAGCCCACACGCCGAGAGGGACCCTGCAACAGCCCTAAGGGGCTGGACCAAGATGGATGGAGAGCAGAAGGAAACCCTCAGTTTCTCTTGAAGGGCGGACAGACAAGGGGACGGCGAGTTCTCCTCACGAGTCCAGTGGAAGGAGGAAGGAACCAGCGGTGGGTGCGGAAAGCCGGGGCCCGCAGGGGCCGCGGCCGTGGCCAAGGGCAGGGCGCGGACTCCGAGCGAGCCCTCACAGCGCCCCAGCCACCTCCGCTGCCCGCCCCGCGCTCCTCGGGACCCCCGAACCTTCGGAACCCGAACCGCGGCCCGGCCTGAGGGCACCACCGACCGCCCGGCCCCGCCCGCCCTGAGGGCACCACCGACCGCCCGGCCCCGACCGCCCTGAGGGCACCATCCACCGCCCGGCCCTGGGCGGGCCTGCGGCTGTGCCCGAGGGACGGGGCGTGGCACCGGGACGAGAGGCTGGCAGGGATGGTGGGGTTGCTCCCTCTCCAGCCTCGGTGCCTGGAATGCCGCGACCGCCCAGAGAGCCCGGCCTGCAGAGCTTCGTAATCACAGACGTAATTGGGCTGGAAAGACCTCCGAGATCATCGAGTGCAACCATGACCCAACACCACCATCCAATCGAGACTGCACCCTGGACAAACACTGCCGTAAGAGCGCTGAGAAAGCACCTTTTCACTCCTAAAGTTTTAAATAAAGTATCAATACCTCCCATGGCTGGGTGGAGTATTCCCCTTGCCAAAAGATAACAATATCCTTCCGGCCTCGTGGTAGCAGCATGCTAAAATGGAGAGACAGGAAGGAAGCACCTTGGCTGAACAGCTGTGTCAAGCACATGTGCCTGCAGGGATGTGAATCCCTGGGGAGAATGGCAAAGTTCTGAAAGAAACCAGAACAGATGACAAAAAAGGGCCCACTTTCTGAAATAATGGAGTTACCAGCTTTGTTGAACTTTAAAAACTCCAAACTTTGCACTTAAAAACTTAGTTCTGCAACTGATGAAGCAAGAAATGGTTCAGGAGACGGAGTAAGGGGTTGGGAGGGTGTAAGTGATTATCAGTAAGGAAATCTCAATGTCAGACAATGAGGTGGCAGAGAACTAGTGGGGATATAGGAGATGGCCTAGCTAAAAGCATGGGAAACACAAAAGCAGGATGTTCTTCAGATCTGGTCACAGGAGGAATCTTACCAGACTGCTGCTCCAAACTATTCCCAGCTAGTTAAGTTACTGGATTTCATTGCTTGAGAGGAGCTGCAATTTCTACTTGAGTGCAAAATTGAAAAATATTTTCCTGTATTGTCACCCTTCAGTCATCAGGAAATTGCACAAAGGCACACTTGCTGCATGTTCTTGTACTTTCCCTGCATTTCTGTTGGTCCAAGGATACCATTTACGTTGATTTCTCGGGTTTGTGGCTCTGTAAACAGCCAAGGACAGCACTCTTTCAAAAAACACTACCCATTTTTTAGGCACGGTGGACAGAAAGTTGAAGTGTAGATCAGAGCTTTCCACTTTCACCTCAAGGACATTGCTAACAGATCTCAGCTTCCCTCTACCCTTCATCACTCTAAGGATGCAAATACCAATGCAAGGTAGCTGCAGAGGCTGTTTCTCTTTTTGTCATGAGGATTACAGATTATTTCAAGGCTAGGAAGCAATAAATGCTGTATTTTTACTGATATCTGATTACTTAATGAAAAGTGTTCCACTTTTCATGATTCAGCTTAATATGATAAAAAGATCACCCACAGGTATAGTTTCCCACAGGCCAGAGGGTTTGGTCTGGGTGTTTTGCATTTGGTTGCTGTAATATTAGCTGTCCAGAATGTAAAAACTGATGCACTAGAACTATCTGAATGTTTAAGCAGGATCAAGAGTTTGCTCTCAGAAGTCTTGATGAAAACACCTTCAGAAGTTTGCCTCCTCTGACTTGAACTTGCCCCAGGCAGAATCAACTCTAGAAATTACTGCAACAGAGATGATTCTCTTTTGTCACATAAAATGTAAAGAAGGTAAACTTTAATAAAATCCAGGAACATATTTACCTTTATACAAAGAAGTTGAAAAATGCACAGTCATGTTATAATTATGTATAGTTTTTCATAAATGTCCAGTTTGCAATAAAGTGTATTTAGAAACAAAATCTTCCACCAGGTCACCCTGCAACATCTTCATAGCTCGCCAGTGAATGCTCCCACAGTTTTCTGGTTTGCCTTGGGGATGACTTAGCTCCTCCTTGATATAATCCAGCCAGAGGTCTTTAAAAGAAAAATGAAAGTTCTGATTAGATTTTGTAGATAATACTTAACAAACATAGCAAGCCTAACTAGAAACTCTCTTTTTCTAAGTGTCTTTGATATTAATGCAATAGGGTTTTCTTTGTGAAACTGCAACCTCCAGCACCTTGAGGAGCAAAACCCTGGGCTCTATTCCCAGCTGGAACGGTGACGTCTTCAGAAACAATGCAACAATAATTGAGCTGTGTGCTTTCCTAGAAGCAATATCGCAGAAATCTTGATTATGATTATATAGCTCCATACTGTTCATAAATCCAAATTAAAAGTGATACACATCTCTTATGCCAGCCAGTGTCTAAACCTAATTGTGCTGAAGCCATCCCAGTGCCAACGACCCTGGGCTGACAGTGGAGGGTCCCTGCACTGTCCTACACTCAATGGCACAGATGAAATAAGTTCCACTCTGCAATGACAGCAAGCACAAGGGCAGAACAAACAGGTACCTTATGAAATGGATGAAAAAAGAGGCAGCAGTGAATGAATGAATAAATAATAAAACACAGAATCCCCCTTACCAGTGTTTGTTGAACCAAACTCCCTCAAGGCACGTTCATAGTATTCTCTCAGATAAAGCATTTTGCAGGATTCCTAAAATAGGAAGATATTAAAAGGCCATTTATTTTGTACAGAAGTGCATCTGCAGCATGATTAGATTCCGATAAAGGAAGAGAGTCATGGCAATTACATGCACACACTGCTGAAGATTAGTTACCATGGAACTTTGGTTTTTATCACATCCTGTGAATCAACTGCAGAGGACAAACACAAACGGATCAGACTAACACAACTACTCTGCTTCCTATTTAGATCCCAAGTTAGAACTGTATTTTACAAATACAAAGCATTAATTGGATAGTCAACAACTTACTTGTTCCTTTTCTATTTGGATCATCTTCCTGAAGAAGTCAAGTGAAAACGGACGATTTTCACACAGGCTGAAATAAAATAAGTGGCTTTAGACTTAGGGAATTTTAACATATACCCTAGAATAATCAGATTTGAAGGTTTTTGGTTTTTTTACCTGGTAAAGAGTCTCTTAACTTTCTTATAACCACAATTTCTGTAAGTCCAGTCAAGATACATTTCTTTCATAGTCACAGATTCAGCAGGCGTTGTGGCATGTAAGGATCTCTGTAAGTTCAAAAGGAAAAAAAAATAAACAAAAAATAAACATATCACATAACCTACAATTAAATGGCCCAATTAGTGCTTCTTCCTAGTCAGGCATCTGACACAAAGGAGATCTCCTAAGTCTAAAATACATTTCTCCTCCAGTATTCCGTACAGCTGGAACTGGCATTTCCATAAACCCCTTCATGCAGAGGGTTTCACAATTCTCTACAAACAGCTGAATTCAAGCTTCCACCTGAAATACATGTTTTATGTTGTAAATAGGAGGAAAAAAACCACAACCCAACATGCCAGGAAAAGAGAAAATGTTTTGCGCTATGCTACAGAGGAAATCCCTAGTGAGATTAAAGTCCTCACTCTGATCTTGACTTTTCTGTAACAAGACTGGTGTTTTCACACAGATTGGAAAATTCTCTTTTCCATGCTCAGATAGGTATCTGAGAATAGCAAATACTCCATCATTGCTTGTGCTTACAAACATCCATATGCCTTAGAATGACACTTGTGCCTGTAAGTCTATGTCCAACTGTTTCTTTTAATGCACAGCTTTGCTTTAAATTCTTTGACATCAACACATTCATGAAGGAACTTCAGTATAAAGCATTTGTTGCATGTCCATCCACACACATTGTTCCATTTTATTGACACAGACATAAAAAAATATTTTGATTAGCCAAGTACCTGGTAGAGAGCTTCTGTGTCTTCCTTGCTGTTTGTGCCCTCGCTCCATTCCACCCAGAGGGTCCACAATGGCAAAGTGCCCTACAAGGTCAGCAAACACATCAAATGGCTGAAATACAGTGACTCTGATTTACAGAAACAGACAGCAACACAGCCATCAGGTTCTGTATTACCTGCCATAAAAAATACCCTTTGGACACAGCTCTTGGAAAGACAACTTTGAACTGTACACTGAAATCACTTCTCATTTCCTTCCTCACTTGCAGGATAGATCGCCCTTAGCTGGACAGCTGTGTGCCAGGGATGAGAACCAAGTTCTGCATCACTGAGCACTGCAGTACACAGAGGTGACTTACAAGAACAAAACAGAAGAAACGCTCCTGTTTCCTCATTCACCGTGCCCAGGGTTTGAAATGGAACAGAGCAGGAGAGCACACAGCTAATTCAAGGCTTGAAATACCACACAGGCATTTGATGTATCACACAGTGAACAAAGGGAAACACATTTTTCCATTAAGACACAAATACCAGCTCGCTGCTAGGAGAATATGTAAAATGTCATCTGTAAGCATTCAAACTTTAAAAATGTGAATTTTAAGTGAATTGACAATTCCCTAATACTCGGTAATGCAATTTGCACGTGAAACATCAAGTTCTTGTTTCTGACCTTAAAGATGGTTAGGGACTTTCAATGCCTTGTAAACAAAATAAAAACAACAACCAAAAAAACAGGGGAAAAAAAAAAAAGGCAACAAAAAAAAAAGGCACAAAAAACCCAAACCAACAAAAACAAAGAAAAGAAACCCGCAAAACCAACCAAACAAAAAAACCAAGCAATCATCAGAAGCTTCTGGCCCAAGATGAATGTATGTAAATCCATTGAACCAGCACAGACCTTAGATTTCACATGTTTAATGGCTTCTTCAAAACACTGGGTCACATCATCCCTCTTCAGCTGGATCAGCACCCGCAGCCTCATCTGCCACGTTTCCACGGACTGGCTGAAGCACCTGGTTGCAGCTTCTGCCACCTCCACAGCCTTCTCAGAGAGGCTGGAGTCCAGTAAGAGCTGAAGCTAAAACCCACCAGATACGGCTTTGTTAAAACGCAGGGCTTTGAACCAATATTGTTCATCTTTGTGTCTATGCAAAATGGCAAACAAACAACGCAGGAAAGCCTCAGCATCTGTTTCTTCTGTCAGGTCTTACCCACTGCTTGTAGAGAGCCTCTGAGAGCAAACTGGACTCATGGGCTTTGCTGAACACACTCAGTGTCCTCTCCAGCCTCTAGAACCAACAGAGAAGTAAAAAAAAAGAAAACAAGCATTATTTCTATATATACCAGATATCAGCATTCCAAGAAGACACTGGACTGTGTATCGTGTCAGTGAATATCTAATTACACATTATGTGTTTAATGCTCTAGGTACCTGCAAACATTCCAAGATAAAGTGGAAATCTGAGCATTTAATTCTCTTCCTTAAGGAGCAAAGAACAACCTTGCATTGTTCTTATAGTGTAATATTAAGGAATCAAGTTGCACAGGAAAATAATTAATTCACTAAGTCATACCTAAGCAGAGATGCATAATTAAATTACCCACGTGCCAGCACCAAACTTCGCTCAGACTTATTTGCAAGTCATTTTAATTCATCCTCTTCTTTGAACAAGCACAGGTTTGAAGGACATGTCAGTTAATTTTTAAGATCCCCTTCAACCCTAACCATTCCATGATTCCATGATTAACAAGTCTGCAGACTTAGCTTTCATCCTGGTCACAGTACTTTACTGACAAGGCTGGTTTATGCCCAGGTTAATCATATCCAAGCAGGCCACCTGTGAGCTGAGCCTGGCAGTGAAAGTAATCCTCCCAGATGGAGATTAAGTTATTTTTAATGATGGCCACAGGTAAGTATTTTTGATAAAATGTAAAAATATATTTGCTTCTTATCAGAGGTATTACAGAAGTCAATAAAAATAGGGATGATTTTTTAGTATTATTTCCTAATAAACTTTTACCTTTTGCTTTAAATCTTTACTGTTGGTTTTTCTGTTGTACCTCTCTAAGCAAAAAGTGATGTAGCATTTCCACATGTTCTCTGTAGAAGCAAAGGCATAATATCACACTTTAGGGAATCAGAAGAAAAAGTAAATATTTGTCTTTAAGAAATACAAATATATAAATTATACAAAGTATTAATGCCAACTTTGTTTTAAAATGTATTACAAGAGAGGCCCTAGATTTATATTACACATTAAAATAGCTCCCCAGCCAAGCTGCAGGCAGTAACTCTTTGTAAAGAGCTCTTAGTTCAGCTGAGACTTTTAAAGATCCCTTCCAACCCAAAGTATTCTATGGCTTTAAAGGCTGAACAGCAGCAAGTTTGAGACCACTCCACAAACAGTCCCTTGACAACATCCTTTACAAGTAAAAACAATACCAGAGGCTGAAGCTGGATATCCACTCCCCTGGAAGTCAAAACCATTGCTTATTCATAGCTGACCAGCAAGACTCACATTTTCAGTTAAGCAGCTCCTCCAAGAGCATCAATACATTGAAAAATAACCCAAATAGCACATAAAATAGATCCCAAGAGGTAGCATCTAAGAACTGCTTGCTTTCTCCTAGGTGTGGCAGAACCTGCCATCAGCTTCTTCAAGGCTTTTACAGGCTGCTCAAGTACCAGAAACAAGTGTTAAAATGCAGGTGGAACATTTCACCTGTTGGGACTGCTCTCACAGCTTCGTCAAAGACTGCGCAGCACCGTTCCTCTCTCTGGGCCATTTCTGAGACTTTCTTCTGTTTTGTGAGGTATTCTGAGGGCTGCAGGGACCCCAGCTCCAGCTCCCGGCGGGCCATGTAGTCCCACGTCAGGGGGTCATCAGCATATCTGGCCTGCAAACTAAACACAGCATGCTTGGAACCGCCCACAGGCACCATTCCTCACCTGCAGGTATGTCTAAGAGGGTTGTTATATTGCTATAGAAATGTAGTTAACTGCTAAGTAACCAAATGTCAGAAAAGAAATATTTTCCTTTCCACAAAAGAAAGACAAAATTTTAGCTTTTTAAAATATTATTTAATATGGATATTCTCCAGAAATAACATGAAACAGACAGGGAGCTGTCAAGAGAGATCTTTCTTTCAAGAGGAACAAGTGGAGAAACAAAAGACACAAAAACCCTGCCAAAGTACACTAGGAAAATTCACAGTTCCTGCAATGAACTTACAGAAACTAAGTGCAGTAATTATTAAATAAGAACTGTATTTTACCTAAACTTTCTTAGCAGCTTTTTAAAGCCCTTTTCTGAAGTTAGATACAAGTACCCTCATGCTGTTGTTTTTCTTAAAGGACTTCACATAAGCCTTAACACTATTTCCCTAGAGGAAAAGCCTTGTAGTTCTGAAAGTCCAGTCAATCCACTATCACTTATAGAACTTATAAGAATGTTTCTTAATAACCAAACCAAAATAAAATAAAAATACAACACAAATCCACAACTCACCTTTCAAGGATTTCTTTTTGCAAATCTTGGGTAAAATCAAAGAGCTTTGCAATAGAGAGCACAGCCAGCTGGAACTCAACACCTACATTTCAAGAGAAGATAAAACTATCAAGTGGAGTATTTGCTGAAGAATTCCTCAACATATTAAATCAATTGTACTTTGCATTTCTGTAGCTTTGTTCAACATGCAAATTTAATCAGCACCTCCTCTACTCCCTCACTTCACTCTGGCAAGAAAACACAAAATGCTCCACACTTGGAACACATCTCTCCAAAGCTGCACAAAATAGATGTACATGAATTGTGTCTTGTACCTCCATAACTTACCTTTGAAAATGCCAAGTGGCTTGACTTGACATAATCAGATCATCGTGAACCCCCACCAGCCATTACTCACCTTACTATTTTTAGGTGCTTACGAATCATTTGTATGCCTATTTTTTTTCCAGTATTTCTCCAGAAAATTAAGTTAAGACAACTCTTTCTGAAATTTCCTCTAATGTCCTTTTTCCCCACTAATTTTCAATGTTCATTACTGTATTTTGCCCAGTCTTCTAAAGTATCCCCATACGTCATGAGTTCTCAAAGATATCTGCAACTAGTGTGCAGTTATTTTACCCAGTTCTCTCAATAAAATGGCTGATTTTTACCAAGCCTGCTTAATTTAAAGTAATTTAGCCTGGTTTAATTTTAGTTTGAATTTTTACTTTTCTTCCACTAGTGATAGCTGATTAGTTGTGATCTAATGTTCAGCAAAGTAAAAAAGATATCTAACTCTGAGCTGTCCTTCAGTTTTCTTTTTCAAACAATCAGTTTTGAGGCTGCAACCCAGCACTTGCCTTCTTCAGCCTGAAAGCTGCTGTGCTGGAAGAGATGTCAGCCTGCAGGGAAGATATGCAATCAAAACTACCAGCACCATTAATTTATACTCTGGCATTAAACAGGTTCTGCTGAAAAAATTGTGTATTTAAATAAAGCATCTCAGTGTGTGCATTGAAGCTAAGTCTATCAGCATTGCCTATTGCAGAACTGGGTTGAAGGTTACAATTTTCTCAATGAATAAGTACAAAAAATGTTCATTCACCTTTAATTTTCTGAGAAGCTTCCCTGTAGACTATGCGAGCCATTTCCCCATTGAGAATTTCTTCAGAGTAATTGAATTCCCCCTGAAATATCAAACATATCATTGAAGCAATTGTTGTCCTTTCTCAGCTAACACTTCTACAAACAGGGAAAGAAAAATCAGAAGATATTAATGTTTTTTCTTCATGCAAGTCTATTTTTATGTAATTTGCACAAGTCAGCTATAAAGAAATGAGGTAGGACGTTTGACTGTTACCTTCCAGAAATTACTTGTTATTTTCAGACTAAGGAATGTAATAAAAGATTCTACAAATGCAAAGGAAAAAACAAATGTATGAAGTATTAGAGCTGAGCATCAGCAAATACGTGAAAAACTCCACACAGGTGCAGGACATGAACAAAAACTTTCTCTAAGCCATTGTTAAATGAACTATTAATCCAAAACTGTGAACTTCAACATGTAATACATAAGCAGACAATATCTCTTAAGTAAGTTTAGCTGTCCTACCAGGTCCATCTTTGCTTGTTCAAATTCCTGCTTCTCCTTCCTCTGTTTTTCAGCATGCATAAGCTCCATTCTGAAATACTGCAAGAGTGACAATAAAATGAAATTACTGTGGAGATAAATAATAAAAAATCAACAAACAGTGTAAAACAAGCTCTGAGGAGATACAAATCAGGACTTTGCCACATCCCACACATGTCCTAGAGCCTTGGTTTTTGAAGGTATGTGCACCGACCACTATCTGCCCTGTGTATTTGCTCAGAAATTTCCAACAGGTAGCAATGGTCATTTTTTAGTCATTCTTTAAACCTTAACTTGCCCCCAAAAGAAAACCAACAATCCTCAACAAAGATTATGGATGCCAGGCTGAGCCTAACAACCATGTCCTAGCAGAGCTTAGCAGTACCTTAGAAAGGAATTCTGGGGCTGGTTTTTTAAATATTTTTGACATTTTTCTGCTGATGGAAAAACAAGTTTTTCCAGTTGTTTCAGACAGATCTGGGAAACACACTGAACTGATTTGCTCTGATTGACCAAGAAAGTGGTCATAGAAGAAAAACAGGAACTCACTTCTTGATAGAGTTTGGGGCACTCTGGATGGAAGCGCAAGGCACGAAGGAACAAGTGCCTGGCACTTTCTGACGACAGTCGAGTCTCCATTTCCCACTTTGCTGCCATAATCCACAGTGCTGCAACAGGTGACACAAATAACTTTATTTAACCTCACAACATGAGCTCAGCTCCAGAGTAAGACTGATTATCTCCCACGTAAAACTGTAAAGCAGACAGGCAAATCCAGGAAGTTTAATCTGGTTTAGCTACAGATCTAATGATGTCTTCAAAAGCCAAAAAGCAGTCATGAGCACTCGACATCTCTCGCTTCTACATCTACTGCATCCCCAGTCCACCTGGGAATTGGTCATTGTGACCTATTTCCCATGCCTTTATGACTGCTCAGCACCACCTCTGTCAGAGCCCTTCTCTCCGAAGCAGCAGAGAACAGAGCGTAGGAACTTCAGCCCAACAGCCTGAACTGAGATCTACAAAAATTTAAACCAACACCACACAACCTATGCTGAGGCATTTATGCAGCACTCACCATTGTGTTATTTACCTGGTTTATTGGAATGAATGGCCAACATGGTAGAAAACACCTTACTGAGTTGATGTTTTGCATTCTGTAAAAGAAGCAGTTTTGTTTCACCCACTCTGGTACTGAATTGAACGCCCAGCATCAAAACTTCAGTAGGAAAGGTTACAAGCTGTAGTACAATTGCTCTGAAAAAGATGCTTCTCTGTTATTTTATCTACAGTAGAAAGTTTCTTGTATTTACTCGGTAGCAACCAGCCTTTATGTATCACCCCATTAGAGTAGCATGGCTAACTCAAATATTCTGAACTACACAGCCAACACAAATGTTGCCCAAGTCCCAAACTCATGGTTTCATTGCCCTCTTCTGAAACAGAGATTGTATTTTCTTTTGGCCACCTTCACCACCACACAAAGTCACCTCCTTCAGTACAGAAATGACAATACTTGAATGCTGGTAATAATGTGAAGCCTTGAAGAGTAAGTTTATCAAGTACAAAACTGACAGAATTAGGCCTTTCAGCACAGCCACTACAATAAGTATTTGGAACAAAATCACAATTTACAGACAAATGAACCACTCACTCCAGAGAAGGTATAACCAATATTATGGTTCTCACAAACCAGCCAGTACTCCAGATTTAATGCAGTCAGTCTCACTTTTGCCCCTGCAAGCATCAAATTTCATACTAATTCATTCTCAAACTCTACACTTACATACATCACTGAAAACCCCAAGCAGCTCCAACAATATTATCAAAATTATTTCAGTATTACAGCATGTAGCAGTAAGTTTGTAACCCTATCTTTAAATCAAGTTTCAGATGTGTGAATAAGCACCAGTCTCAAACTGGGTAAGATCAGGATTTGAAAACTCACCCACTGCTTGCAAAATGCAACATGGGAAAGCCAGAGCTGGACATCATCCTGTTGGAAACCAAAAGAAGAAGAGAGTCAACCTCACAATGTATAAAATAGCTTGTACACTAACAAGCAAGCAACACGCCCTTGGTACAATGACCTGGCATGCAGAAAAAAAAGAATTCCAAATCTCAGTACAAATAAACTTACTTTCCATTTCCCTGTAGCTCGGTTGAACACGCTGTGGACTCTATGCAGAATAGAGTGCTCAATTTCCTCCTTCTTAAACGAATAACCAGTGCGCTAGAAGGAAAAAAAATACTAATTTTATTGCAATAGAAAATTTGGCATAAAGCATTTTGCACTCTTAACAACTGACAAACTTACTGCTCTTCTTTTCTTGATCAGTTCCAGCAGATTAATTTCATACTAGAATGGGAAGAAAAAAAAAAAGCAAATGTGGAGGCACGGCAAGAAAAAAAACTACTTCAAGTTTGTTACAGATGATCAGGTGGACAATAAACATTACAGTCAGGAAAACCTAAGCAGTAATTTTTGGTTGGGTCACTACATTTCTAAAACTCCTGTCCCCGCACAGGGCAGCCCAGCAATTCCACCCTGTGCCTTAACGTGCTATCCAAACACCCTTTTGAGCTCTGTCAGACTCCTGGCCACGACCATTCCCTGTGGAGCCTGTTCAGTGCCCGACCACCCTCACAAGAATTTTTTCCTAATACTGAATTTATTAATTCCCCTTAACTACAGTTTGCACAGCATATCAGGGAGCTGGGGGCTCTACATCGCTGGAGAGACAAGAAACTACAGGAAAAGGTCACAACACGAGAGAAGCCTGGCCCAAACTCGGTCACCAACTCCTGGTTACGCTTCAGTCTCTGGTGCCAACAAGGGCTCACAGGTGAAGAGCAGGGACCAGCAGAGAAGGGGTCTCCGCTTTCTGACCTGTTTCCAACGTGGGTTACTACAGAACTATCCGGGTCCAACTGAGCTGGGTCTGCACCGAGAGCTGCCCCGCTCTGCGAAGCCTACCTGGATGTAATTAATGAAATCCTCCTTCCGCAGCGCTCTCCGCTGGATTTTGTACTCCAGAGCCGAAGCTTTCCTCAAGACAGCCCTGCGGGAACGGGAGATCAGCGCCCGAAGCGCTCCCGGCCGCACCACGTGCGCTCACCCGCCCGCCCGGGCCCCGGCCCCGCTCACCGGATCTCTTTGCGTGTGAAGAGCCCGACCCGCTCCAGCTGCTCGAGCTCCGGGACGCGATCCTCCAGCCGCTGCTGGATGCGCTCTGCCATGGCTGCGGGGCTTCGGTGTGTCCGGCCCGGCACGGCCCGGCACAGCCTGGCCCGGCCGCCGCCGCTTCCGCCCGCTGCCCGCGCCGCTTCCGCGGCCGCTGCGCCGCTCTGCCGCCCCCTGCCCGGCTGGCGGGCCAGAGCCGCAGAGCCTCCACAGGCTCGGTCGGGTTGGGAAGGTCCTCTGGAAATCGCCCAGTCCCGTCCCCCAGTCCAACCCCCCAGGCAGAGTAACCTGCAGCAGCAGACACGCAGAGTTTGGAATGTCTCCAGAGGGGGAGACTCCACGATCTCCCTGGGCAGCTGTTCCAGTGCTCTGCCACCGTCCACGGAAAGGAGTTCTTCCTCATGATGAGCTGGAACTTCTTGTGTTTTAGTTTAAGGCCATTGCTCCTCGTCCTGTGGCTGAGCATCACCGAAGAGTGTGGTACCATCCTCTCGGCACCAGCCTGGCAGCCAAACACCACAGCATTGACCAGGCTCAGTGATGGGACGTCAGCCTGGAACTGCTCCAGCACTTTGCTTCTTCGTGGGATTCCTCCAGGACATATGGCTCTTTATCTCTCACATGGCACCTTCGTTCTTTCCACCTTCTAAATTTTTAAGAAATAATCGTCTGCTGTGAGGGCAATAAGATGCTGACACAGGTTGCCCAGAGAACATGTGGATTCCCCTTTCCTGGAAGTGTTCAAGGTCAGGTTAGACAGGGCTTGCAGTAACCTGGTCTAGTGGGGGGGGTCCCTGCCCACGGCAGAGGACTAGAACTAGATGATCTTTAAGGCCCCTTCCAATCCAAATCACTCCATGGGTCTATGATTCTGAGAAAATTTATAAAACCAAGCAACAGTAAATTTTTGTTTCTGAAGTTAGGGATGTTTCAGAAAATAAAAATTGAAACTGGAAATAGTTTTCTGAGAAAATTGCTTAAATGCATATTACCCACAGCAGTACCTGCTGCTTATGCTTTGAGTTGTCGCTGCTGTCACTGAGCTGGTCAACCAGAGAACCAGCTCCACCTCCAAAACTGCCCTGTCACAGCCAATCCCTCCCTCCTGAGGGAAAAGGCAGGTGTTTATCTCTGAAAAAACAAGTACCAGGGGGAAAAGCATCAGACTAAGGGCAAGAGGGCTTCTGGCACAGAGGGCTTCTGGCACAGAATTTGTACATAATAGCAAAAAAAAAAAAAAAAAAGTAATTTTTCCCTTTACAGTTAAAAGTTTTAACAGGTGTTGCCAGGTACAGAGTGAGTACCTGAGCAATTGACTTTTGTTTAAAACACAGGTAAGATTAAACAAGACTTTATAAGAACTACCAAGAACAGCAGTAATTTTTTTCACCTGCTGTGACTTGGATTTGTGGTGGCTTTTTTCAATTTTGGCACCAATTAAAAAAAACCCTAAACTAATTTTTCATGGGAGAGGTTTAGCAACTTTTTACTCTGACAGAAAATAGTGACATGATTTTCCAAGAAGCAACCAAACAGGAAAGCTAGCAGGAAATAGAGAGGCACCATCCAGTCATAAGACCAAGAACTAGAGACTGGTGCTGCATTCAGAAGTTGGCCTAGGCAGCTCTGGATTGCAGCTGCCTCGTGCCAAGGAACCCCTTACCCACCCCACAAGGACAAGGGCCATTCCTGATGGAGACTGTCCTCCCTGGAGACTCCCTTGTCCTCCACTCAATCACCACAGGTTGGAGGGGGATCTGCTCAGTGTCCCAGCACAGCCATCCCCACTGGTGAGCCAAAGCCTTCAGTCTCTTAGGACCTAAAATTCAGTGAGTTCACCTCCCTGTGTGTTCAGCTTTCAATAAAGCAGCACAGCAGTCCTTCTCAGTGGTGGTGGAAGAGTGTTATTCATAATCACCAGTAACTTGTTAATTATATTTGGTTTGCTATTTTGAGATGCACCAGTTCAAGCTGATTCTTGTGCAAGTCCACAGATTTTACTAAAATAACCCTTAAGGAGGACAGCACTGGGCATCAAAAGTAACATTAGCACGCTGAATTGCTGAGAAATAGTGTGATTGGAATTACTACTGGATTTTTTCAATTCATTTGAGTATTTTTGCCTTTAAGTGCATGATTTAATACTAAAAAGCATTCTGTACTTAGAGCTAATCTGTCATGGTGCATGTAGATCCCAACATGTAAATGAGAACACTAGATGCAGTGCAGGAGTTTTGAATTGAAAAGGTAAATGCCAGCAATTACCTGAAAACCTCTGGAAAATTCTATTTCTATCTTCTTGCTCTCCTCGCTCTTCAAGCTCCTTTCAGCTCTTCTTTGGCTGAAAATCAGCAGTAACTGCAAAAGAGAAACACCAACATAAACAACAGAGTCTTCTGAAACTTTGTTTGATTATTCTGTCAGTCTGAAAATACTGTTCTGTGATACATAGTGTTCTGCCATCTGAAGTCAGTCAGGAATTTTGAAACTCACCAAACCATCCATGACTGTTTTAATGTAGATGGTGGAGATGTGTGTGTGCCCTCAGAGGCCACAGCAACCTCCACCTTGAATGTGCCTCCAGGAGAATTCAGCCCTCTGCAGAGATCTACCAAGAGGTCTGAGAGTTCCCCACACACTGATAACAATGGGTGTCCAACAAGGCCTCAGAGGGCATTAAATTTCTTGCTAGCACTTGTCAAAGCACCACAATATCATCCCATAGAAGCACATAGGCACAGCACAAACTCTGCAGGACCCATCACTGTGGGACTCAAAGGATCAAAGAATGGTGTGCACCAAAACAATAGACTCCCCAAGTTTCTAGTTTAGGGGCCTAGTACTTCCCACTTAAAACCACAGAGTGAGTAACAGTAAGATTTAAAATACTGAATTTTGTTGATGACCTCATAGGATTATTAAAAAAAAATAGATCAAAACCCGATTAAAAACAGTTTTATTCCCTCAGATATCCCTCCTTTCCTGTAGATGGAACAAGTACAAAAATAAAAATGCCTTTCCTTTTCTTCCCCCAGCAAAACAATCCTTAGAACAATTAACATAACGGACTGTCAAAAGTGCTCATACCAAAGTGACAAACGCCCTGAGTGGCAGGCAAGCCCAGCCCGACCCACCAGAACACTGCATGCTGGATTTGTCATGCAAATCAAAATGGAACCTGACATGCTCTTTGTTCATTTCCTTTTCATAAAATCTACTTTAAATGCCTCCCATGTGCCTTGTTTTGGAAGCTGACATTCCAAATGCATCAGTGCAAATTAAGGAGGGATCCATTACCAATAAAGACGTTGCGATACAGAGAGTTTCAACAAATCTTATTGGGAAAACTGGAGAAACAACTGCTGCAGCTGGCAACTGGAGAGTCCTGCAGTTTGCTGCTTTTATGAAGTCTCTTCAGAAAATCTCCATCAGTAGGTCCTTGAGGAGAGTTCTGGCAAGAACTGTCACAGTTCTGGCAAGCTGTGACAGTTTAATATTTATAGATTATGTCTGCAAGCAATGGATATGTTGTGAATTAGGAATAATCACAGTGGTTTTCCTTTAAGTTTTGTCTCTATTAAAACATTTAATGGTTAGTGTGTATAGGACAAATATTTGAGTTACAAATTGATTTATATCTATCTGCTTTATTTCTGCTATTTTCCTACCTGAGTGCAGAAACAATTACAGCTTTTTAGAAGATGCTCCCAAATGTATAGTATTTTGCAATTGACACATACTTTATGAAAATGCCTTTTAAACAATGGGAGTGATGTTATGACCTCGTGAAAAGAATTGGGAAGCTTCCAGTGACTTCAGCTGAGCCAGGGGTTCATCCCTTTGGGATATATTTTTAATAAAGCCCTCAAAGCATTTACTGAGCATGTGGGACTTTGATTTAAAAATATATGAGTGCATCTGTTAATAAAACAGTTTGGAATTTACTCTCAAAAATGGACTAACCCAAACTTTGAACTACTTTAACTTCCTTGGTTTTGTAATTAAAATCATTTACATGATGATTTGGTTTCACCCCTGCCAAAACCAGCAGTCAATCTGAATAAATAGTGGTTCATCACTGCAATTCCACTCTGAGCATCCAAAAATTTAGATTTAAGACTTTGCAGTTGGTCAGTTGGATTGTTCCATACCAACATTAATCCTGGTACAAGTCCTAGACAGATGTTATTTTTTCCCTTCTGATAGAAAAATGCTTGTCTTTGTCAATGCATTGCTTTACTCTTACTGGCACTGACCCTGCAACTTTAGATCTGAATCCTCCTGGAATTTCATTCACTTACTCTTCTCTTTTTTCAACTCTAAATGGTTAAAAAAACCCCAAACCAACAAATATAAATATTATCATTTAATGCCTTAACAGAACTATTATCTGATACTTTACGTATCATCTCTTTTAAAATGCAAAATCTTTACTTTCTTCTTTGCATTGGCTCTGAACTTGAATTTTTATGAATCAGATTTTTCCTCCTACTCATTTTGAGGGCATTCTGTTTTGCCCCAAGATCTGAACATCTATACATAGGAAATTTCCAGTAAAGGGGAATGATGCCTCTGGAATTGTTTCCTTGCCAATTCACATCTGGCACTCAGTATAAGATCCATCTGTTTTATTCAGTGTCTCCAGGGGCTTGCACAGTAGTAGCTCTGAGTGTGCCTCTTAATTTGGTTTTGTCATTTGGCTGGTTGGTGAGTAGCTGACAGTCTGTCTAAATGCAGCAGGGCAGTTACAACTAGTCAGTCATCATGTCCTAGTTGCTAATTCATAACCCAGTAGAATGCCAGTCACATTTCATCAACTTGAAACTATATCAGTCATCTCCCCTACATATTCCCAAAATGTCAACACCACAAAATATGTTGCTTAATTATCTTTAATTTAATTTATTTCTTGTTTGTTGCCAGAGGTCTGGAGAGCAGAATCATGCTAAGTTTAATTTACCTCACTAACCTGTCTTAAGTTTCGAAGGGTAGATGAAATTGTGTCATGGCCTTGGGTGACCTATGTCATAAGTAGCAATTCTGGGAAAAAAAGAACTTCTCAGAGCAAAGCCTTGTATCTTTTAAATGTAAGCATGTTGGTGCCAGCATCAATTGTACTGGTACAACAAAAAGCATAAACTATATCACATACAGATTTCTTTCTCCTTCCAAAAACTGAAATTAGGATTGGCCCCAATTTGCTTCCTACTGTGTTTCTCACACCCTTCTGTAGAGATGGTTTTAGCATGGTAAAAGTACTTAGAGCACAGTCATAACAACAACCAATAAAACGTCTTCTGGAGTTTGGATAATTTGGATTATAGTGTGCAGAATCATATCCTCCCAAGCAGCATTCCAAAAACAAGAAAAACTCTTGTAAAAGCCTTGTGAAACAACCTCTGGCATATGAAACCCCAGATAACTCTCCTATGAAACATTTAGATAAGTTTTCCCATGTGTGAATTTTGTGTATCTGTGCTAACTGGTAAACACTGAGAACACAGTTTCTGCCCTGATCTTATCTTTTAAGTAACTGATGGTGATAAAATTCCAAATTCTCACTTTAATAATCTGTTCTTGGTTTAGCCACAAAAGAAAGAATTGGTCCCTGTTAAAACTTATCCCTTACTTAAAGCTGAAATTAATTAGCTAACTAATTCAGTTGAGGTTTTATTTTACTGTCTATTGACATGTTCTTTGATCCTCCAATATTTTTCTTTTTGAGTGATTGAAGATTTCATTCTTGCACTGTCAACAGACCTTTTGTTCAGAAACTTCTATTTACATCTGTAACTGACTTAATTCTCAGAGCTTCCCAGCAGTTTCTCTTTGATCTCTGCATTTCTGAGTTTAATCATTAAGTTTGCATCTGAAGTGTTTCAGTTGCCGTATCTTTCACAGTTTCCGGGACTCAATAAGAAGAGAACACAAATCCTGAAAGTTCACTTAGAATAATTTTTTGCTAGTTTTTTGTACTACACACACAGCATCTCTGAAATTACAGCAGGAACTAGAATGATTCCTAGTTCATTTCTGTGTATTAAGTATTTACATTTCAAGATTCGGCATGGATTTTTTTTCTGTTTAATTAGTATATTTCTGGTTTTACATTTTAATCATCTTAAGAGATGTCCTACCTTTCTAGAGAAAATTAATTTATTGTGTCCAGGCTTTTTGCAATGCTTTTGAAACAAGTAGTTTTAGTCCAATATCTCAATTCTAATGACAAACAATACTGCTAAAAAGCCATCAAGCAAAATTAAATCGTTAACTGAAAATCAGGAAAAAATTTCACTGTAGAAGAGTAATGAAAAATACAGTAAAACATCACTAAGAGAACTCCAAGAAAAAAGTCCTAAACAATACCAACTAATAACTGTCACTGATTGTTCACCATGTGAAAGCAGAAGGCAGGTGACTCCCTGGTGCAAAACATCCTGTGCATTTATTTTTCACTCCCTGCAATAACTCAGGACACACAAGCAACCTGCTGGCTGAAGGCTGTGCTTTGTGGGTGCATTAAGATTCCCTGAAGGCCAAGTTCCTTGAGTGCTGTGCTCCTGGAATACATGTGAGCAGCTCTGTACAAAAGCAGTCCCCAGCCAAACATATGAATGAGAATCACAAGTGGCTGCTCTGTCAATCTCTCTCACACACACGGCATTCATGGCTACACTTGGGTTGCTGTGTGAGATCTGACTCTTCCCTTTTGCCATGCTCCACAGTGCTTCCCTTACAGGAAAGTTTATTTTCTCTTTACTGAGTTCCCTACTTATTAAAGCAGAGCGGCACTGTACACTAATATGCAGAAAAAACAGACAGAAACTGAGAGCTTCCACCCCAACCCCAGCACGATGCTGCCATCCCAAATACACCAGTACTCCACCCACTCCCTGTTGCTCAGAGAGCTGGAACTGCTCCTGTGTTGTTACTCAGAGAGCTGGAACTGCTCTCATGCTGTTACCCAGAAAGCTGGAATTGCTCCCTTTCTGCAGGTGCAATATTATGTGGCCTCTGCTTACAAGAGTCTGGGAAAACACTTAGTGGGTGTCAACTTTTGTTTTCCAAGTAGGTTTGGAAGAGTAGCTTATCCAACAAGTTCCATGGCCAATTACTGTTGATCTACATCAAATCAGACTGAAAATAAAGAATATGAACTGAAAAATGAATCAATTACTATTGCAGGTCAAGTTAACTCAGCACCTAGCGAAGTTAATTTGTGTAAATGAAAGAAAGGAGTGCCACTGAAATGGCTCTGGTTTGGAGTACAGTGACACAGGTGGGACCTTCCCATCTACACAAGGTGGGTTTGCTTGTCAAGGCTCTGCAGCATTTGTGCGTCCTCACTTCTCTCATGGAAAACCTGGGCTTGGGGACAGGATGCGAGTAGGAGAACTTGGATGCATGAAAACAAGAAGCAAGGTTTGGATTTAACCACAGAAGCAGAGTATGTAAAGTCTTCCATACTGGATGCCCTGGAATCCCACTGACTCTGTCTGTTAGCTCAAGGCCAAAATAAAGAAACAGAGGTACCCAAAACATTCACTGAGGATTTGTTATTCTCAACAACACCCTGAGCACCCAACTCCAGTGCCTTACCAGTGGAGAATAACAATGTCCCCTAATGAATACTGACCCTGGCTTTCATGATGGCCCAAATCTGGAACCAATCCTGAACAAAGACTGACCAAAAGTTTATATATTGAGCTCATAAGCACTCTTTTGTTCCAAAGTTACATGTAATATTAATTTCCCAGAAGATAAACTGATGTGTAGCAGTATTTAGTTAGCTACTAACAATCTAAATAGACAGATCTATGTTTAAAGATGTGAGGAAAGCAGTATATCTATACCAACAGAACCTTCATTCAAACTGAGTTCCAAATACACAAGTATTTATTTCTCCTTTAAAAACAAAATCTTTTGTGAATATTCTTGTACTGAGACACAATAATTTGGAGGCCTGGAAGCTGAAAAGTTAAGCAGTGTGGCCATGGGGGTACTATAGGTAACCAACAAAATAATCATGTAACTATGAAATGAAACAAAAATCCATAAAGTGCTATAAAATATGCATGTTATTTTACATATATATCTGAAGGGGCAAAAAACACTGCAGTTCATCCATTAAAGATGACAGGAATGCTGGGCACGCACAGACTGCAAAAAGCCATAGGAAAAAGAGATTTACAAGTAGCATATGCTTTCAATCTGCAGGAAACAAATCTGATCCTTTGGATATCAAATGCAAATCCCACTAACAGGATGTGAAAACAAGAATGAACTCACCATCTCAAGACCGAAAATCTGACACAGCATGAAAGCACCTCTGCCACCTACTTCTGCTTTCTTTTCAGGGTTTTGTTCCAACAGCACTCCTGGTTTCTAATTGATCATTTTTTTCCATTTATCATCTTAAACTTATTAAACTGCCTTTTTTCCCCCTCCATTCTGTTAGGGTACTTTTTATCTTTATGGCAAAAGATACAGTATCATAATCTACTATTTTAATTTACTGTGTTTATGTCAATATCAGGCAGGCACACTCTATTTCACTGCATCTTTTTTTGGACTACTTTATTAGAAAACACATTTTCAGTGTCATTTGCTAAATATGGCCAACTTTCTGTTATCTGATGTAGATGTATGCAAGACAAATGCTTTACATTTTTGGGTTTTCATAAATGCATCTGTAAAATCTATAGGGGTCTATATTACCTGGCAGATGAAGGACATAACAGTCTCCCACCATAGCTCATTTCTTCTGAAGAAACTGTTACGATTTCCATCTTTATAAAAAGAAATTATTTCTTTTTCTTTCTTCCAATTGTGCAAAATAAATAATAGTTACTTGCTATTTTGTGCCCCGTGGTCTTCTAGCCATCCATTCTGTGAAGCTCCAGATATAGAATGAATCACAGAATCACAGAATGGTTTGGGTTGGAAAGGATCTTAAAGATCTCCTTCCAACTTGCGCCATGGGCAGGGACACCTTCCACTAGACCAGGTTGCTCCAAGCCCCATCCAGCCTGGCCTTGAACACTTCCAGAGATGGGGAATGACATTTCTGAGCTTTTGAGGACTGTAACTCATGAATACCCTGTGCTCCCTAAGGACGTATGAACAGCCCAGGGCAGCAAATGTAAACAAGTTAAAAAATGAAGTCTCTTTACCAGCTAAGGAAAACAGGCACAAGCCACCAAAGCACTCCTGCATTTCCAGAGGGCTCAGGCACAGGTGTGGTGTTGCACTGTCCTGTCTCACTCAAGGCAGGAGTCGCAGCCCTGGCTCCTCTGTTCACAAGCAGATCCAACTCAATGCCAGAGATTAATGGCTGAATTATCTTTTACTCCTGCTTGGAAGGTTGCCCTGTGTCTCTTCCCAGTTCTGAAATTTAGAAGGATGACCCACCAGAAGCAGCAGAGGCCTGGAAGCAGCTGGGAGGTAACAGGAATAAATCAGGCAATAAACAACTTCCAAGGACTGAATTGCAGTTATACAACAGTGAGAAGCCTTTCTTACACATAATTCCATATTGATACATTTTGTCACTTGTAACAGGGGGCCTGAAGCTCAACCTCTGTTCACCTAAAGATCCCCATAATTTCGGGTACTGCTGCTCTCCAGCCTCGGAGTCCAGCCTGCCAAACACCAAACATCAGAAGCATCACCAGAAGTCCCAGGTATTATGAGCAAAGAAATTATATGTAAGGTCCTCAAAAATATGCAGTGCATCAAACGCTGCTGCTGCCAGGAGTGAGACTGGCATGAAATGAAATATTCAGCAACAACAAGTAGCTGTAGAGAAATTGAATAGGAAATAGAAAATAAAGAAGCTGGAATACTAAGCAGGGTATTAATATGGAATACTAAGCAGAATTATGATAAGCAGGATAAAATATATAACACAATTTTTTTAGAGGAAGAAAACACAACGTAGGTAAAGAAGTGACAACAATGAATTTATAAAAATGTAATGAAATTAAGGCTGAAGCAAAAGATTGAAAAGCTTGCAGGTAAAACATCAATGCCTGATGAGGGAAGGAGGGGGAGAAATAAAAGGGAAGAAAAGGTCTTTTCCAGAGCAAACATGGAAGAAATTGTACAGCAGAAAAAGCAAAAAGAGGGGGATAGCAGTCAACAAAGACTTATTTATTTGAACGTTTGGGGTGTATATACATATAATTTCTTTAAACATAATAAGGTTAATGAGGGACAAATGAGACATCACTTTAGAATCTCTCTTTATTAATGTGGTTTTCCTCTTACTATTTATCACTAAGTTCATTTTTCTTAACACTAGAAATTAGAAGATAAACGGAGATTGTGGGGTGCCAGCACCACAGCTATATCTGGTATCATAATTCAAGGCTGTATTTCACACATAGACCATTCTTACCCTACCTTGTACCATTACCCCGGAGAAGTTTTGCAAAGGAAAGCAAACAGAATGGAACGGCTGCCGAAGCCTTTTGTGTATGAGCTGCCGCAGTGGCGATAAGGAGGGGATTAAATGGAGCCGCTGTTGAATTTCCCCGCGGCGCGGCTGGACTCGGTGTTTCCTCACACTCGAGGCGCTGCCCTGCCAGCGGCCCTGGCCCGAGCTCGGCCCCGCCGCACCGGCAGAGCCTGCGCTTCCCTGGGGACAGAGGAAGATCCGATGAACCCAGACACACTTCACCTCAGAGTTCAAGTCTCCCTGCACCTAGGGGCAACTTCTTGTGCCATCCTCCCAGGGAACCTCACGGTTAGCTAAGGTTAAAGCTATGGGATAGCAGCAGGACCTCAGGGCCGACCCAGTATAACCACTTCCACCATAAATCCGATACCTATTTATATCTGAGCTTCTATTTTGACAATTTTAGCTCTTGAGCTCTGCGGATAGCGGAGCGGCCCTTCAAGCGAGAGGGACATCAACCACCTGTGCGGCCGCGGGGGCAGCGGGAGATGGCATGGAGAGCCCGGGGCAACACGCAGAGCCGGGGGAGGGCACGGAGAGGCGGAGCCGGGGCAGCCCGAGGGCCGGGGCAGCCGGGGGAGCGCTGCCGGCGGGGTGCGAGGGCGGGGACCGCGAGCGGCCCCTCAGGCCGGCGGCACCCACCCGTACCCATCATGCCCCGCGCCGGAGCGCGAGCGGCGCTTTCCCGCGAATTCAGTTCAAAG